>CM077112.1:13103408-13155234 GCA_039619505.1 Cimex hemipterus
CCAAAAAAGTACACTACAAATAAAAAATGTATATGTCACGAAATTTTTGGAATACTTTTTTATTTATGCTGTAGGCCAAATTTAATTAGATGTAGAGTGGTATTAAAACTTGTGCATCAGCAACATTTCAGTGAGGAATGATGTAAATTTGCCTTACAATATAAAAATAATAACTAAATAAAAAAATTTTCCCACAGGTTCATATTAAACTATGATCAGATAACTTTTATCATATTTAACCGTTGAGTTTCAATTCTTTAACGCCTGCCTTTGTAAATTTTAGTGTGGTTGATTGGAAAACATAAAATGGTGACTGATAGCATTGTTACAAACTTGTTCAATATTTGTCTTAAACGTAGTCAATATTGTTGTATGATTCGATTTCTGGGTTTATAACTTTTTTTTTAAATTACATAATATTTTAAACAAATATTTAATATTTAGAGTTAAACCAACTTGGATGGAATTTATCAAAATAAAATTCATTGTGTGCATTACAAATAAAACAATAAATTGTGATTGAGAGATTAACCTTTGGATTAAGATTTCTTTAAGTGGTCTGCAGGGTGATTAACCTGTAATTTGGTCATTACTGATCATTTTGGTCTGCTTATCGTCACTGTGTCTGCCTGTCGGGCGCATTAGGAATTCCACCATTTTTATTGACCACTTATCAATGCTTTATTACGTTTCATATAAATACTATATCAATTTAGAATTTTTATAAAATTATTACCCACAGATTTTATTAATTCAACAACAGTAATTTTGAATTGATTAGATATAGACCTAGTTTAGTATAAACAAATTTTTGGTTATATTGACCATGACGATGTCAAACATCGTTCCATTTGAGAATAATGCCAATGATTCATCATAACAAATTATTACACAGCCAACTCCAAATAGACTAACAAAATTTATTGATAATTTGTGTGATTATGTTATGATTACTGTTTTAGTTTAGCTCTTCTGTTGAAAATTATTTTTTAAAAGTTATTATTGTTTAGTAAGCCATCAAAAAGCAATATTGTTTGAATTAACCTTTTTATTTATTTTAAATTGTGTTATTAGTGCCAATGATGCATCGTAACAAAATGTTACAACATAGAAAATCGAACCAGGGAATTTATATCCTTGCAAAATTGGTAGTATTACAAATAAAACGTCTTGATTAAATTTATCTAACCAACGTTTAGTTTTGAACCTTCCGTTGAAAAGTGATTTTTTAAATTAATATTTATTAACCGTCATTCGACAATATTTTCTTATTTGACTTTTTATAGTATGCAATCAAATCGAATCATACCAAATTTATTCAGGCAAGTAGATCATATTTATTTCAAGCAACAGAGAAAATTGAAATTAATTTACTTGATCATTTTTCAATTTTAACATATTTACTTTCAGAAATTATATTTACACAAAAAATTATCTGTTGCCCATCATTCAACAATATTGGTTGAATATCCTTTTATTAAATTATGTTGAAGTTATATTAGCCTAGTTTAATACAAATAAATATATTATTTATCCATTTATTCTTCGATCTAAGAGCAATTGTAACGTTACATCATAATAAAACTAGTGAAAGCCAGCCTACCAGTTGGTGATTTTTCAGCACGACGTTAAAAATTTTAGTATTTAATTTTTTGTTTCTGACTATCAATCAGTATTGCTTTTCATAATTTAATTTTTTTTTGTGTTCAATTTTAGAACAATGATACACGATAAGAAATTATTTCAAGGTAGTCACATCCGACACCAGAGTTTACTTTAAAAATAGATCAACTGGCATACTATAATAATAAAGAACAAATCATGATTAAATTAAATTAGCAATGAAGTTGGGAATTGTATTATTTAAAATATCTGTTTATCATTCAACAATAATGTTTGAATTATTTTCTTTGTGAAAATTATGTTTCAAAATTGTATAAGGAAAGTGTAATAAAAACGAGTCCTATGATAATACTGGCTACGAAAATTTTGTTTACTATCATTCATACATCACAACAAATTATAACAACAAAGTCAATTCCAACCTTCAAGCATATTGATTGCTTATATTGCAAATAAAAGAATAAATTGTGATTAAATGAAGTTGGCAATGAACTAATGTTAAAAATTGTATTATTTTAAAAAATTTAGTTTTCATTCAACCATATTGGTTGAATTATCTTGTTTTTGAAAATTTTAGTTTTATAAGCCAAGGTTAGTGTATAGTGCATAGTCAATTCCAACCATTCAAGTAAATTGACTTTACACCGTTTATTTACCGACTGTTTAGAATTGAAATAAAAGAATAAATTGTGATTAAATTAGGTTGGCGATTAACATATTGTTGGAAATTGTACAATTTAAAAAAAAATCTGTTTATCATTCAACAATATTGGTTGAATTATATTCTTTTTGAAAATTTAGGCCTTATAAGTTAATTCACTAATTTCATAGCCTGCTTGACCATTAAATATATTACAATTAATTAAGGTTTTTAGTTGAGGTAAAAAAAATCAATGGCTCAAGCGGGATTTGAACGCATGATTTTCAGCTTCATACGCCGCTGCTCTACCACTCGAGGTCATGATAGCTGAAGATCGTGGGTTCGAATCCTCCTCATGCCATTGACTTTTGTATCTCAACTAAAAACCTTAATTCTTATATGCTACGTTTATTATAAACATTTTGATAATAATGAGTATGACAATTTATTAAAATATTGTTCATAAATCACTACAAATTATAAGAACATAGTCAATTCCAACCATTCTAGTAAATTAACTGTTTATATCGCAAATAAAAGAATAAATCATGATTAAATTAGGTTGACCATGAACATACACTGGAAATTTTATTATTTACACACAATAACCTTGTTATCATTCGACAATATTGGTTGAATATCTTGTTTATGAAAAGTATTTTAAAAGTTTTATAAGCCTAGTTTTGTAAAAATATGTCTTTTGAAAATATTGACTATGACAATTTAGTTAAATGTCATTCAGACATCACAACAAATTGTAACAATAGTCAATTCCAACCATTCGAGTAAATTGACTTTAAATCGCAAATAAAATAATAAATTGTGATTAAATTAGGTTGGTAATTAACATATTGTTGGAAATTGTGTAATTTAAAAAAAACAACCTGTTTATCATTCAACAATATTGGTTGAATTATATTCTTTTTGAAAATGTAAGTTTTATAAGGCTACTTTAATATAAAGGAATATTTCAACATTGGCTAGGATGATTCTGTCAAATATTGTTCATAAATCACAATAAATTATAACAACAGTCAATTCCAACCATTCGACTAAATTAACTGTTTAAATCACAAATATAATAACAAATTGTGATTAAATTTGGTTGGCAATTAACAAAATGTTGGAAATTGTATAATTTAAAAAAATCTGGTTATCATTCAACAATATTGGTTGAATTATCTTCTTTTTGAAAATTTAAGTTTTATAAGGCTAGTTTAGTAAAAGCGAGTCTTTCGACAATATTGACTATGACGATGTAGTCAAATATCGTTCGTACATCACAACAAATTATAACAACGTAGTCAAATCCAACCATAGGGGACGGTTGGAATTCTTCCTATACTCGAGTAAATTCTCCAAAACGGTCACAATGACGTGAAAAAATTGAACAATGTCATTCTTTGTTGTTAGAACCTCCGAGAGTCAATTTTTCTCAAAAGGTTAGCGATTCGACAATTGACTAAATAGGAAAGTATAAACAACTCGGGAATCGGTTGCATATGGCAAATCTAAAAAGGCATCTGCCTACAAGTTGGAACAAAGGCGATCGCTTTTTAAATGTTAACCGACCTTAATTGAACATCTGTCTTGATTAGCGTCTCCCGATGCGCATATAAAAGAAACTAATAATTAAAAAGGGAAGTGCAAAAAGAAGGGGCTACTATTTTTAAACGGAGGCGATTTAAATGTCGAAATATTAAAATAATTTTTTTTTATAAATGTTGAGCCTGATTCGAAAAGAGAAATATTGTAAAAAGGTCAATCGAGGGTTAAAAAGGAGAGGCATTGAGATTAGAAAGTAAAATAAACAATGAGGAAA
Organism: Cimex hemipterus; assembly: GCA_039619505.1. Classification (NCBI taxonomy): domain Eukaryota; kingdom Metazoa; phylum Arthropoda; class Insecta; order Hemiptera; family Cimicidae; genus Cimex; species Cimex hemipterus. Next base: position 13,107,494 of record CM077112.1, read on the forward strand.
TAAGCTTGAAAGAAAAAAAAAAAGAGTAAAGGATCGGACACTTACGAGCTGTCTTGGTTAAAACTAATGAAACACCCATTTTTAGCCGTATCGAAAGATCTCGAGATGATATTCATTAGTCCGACGGCCTTCGCACTCGTCTCGGGAAATTAAAACTGTTGGAATTGGCTTTGAAAAAAAAAAAATGGATTTGTTTCGAACCCGATCTCGGCCTTCACTACATCATCACAGAACGGCACTGAACGGAACAAAATACAATCAGGTAGTATCTTGGGCCACAGCTGGGCTCTGATAGGTATTTTATGTTTATCAAGCTTCGCCGAAATCCCAGTTGGCGTTGTTGTTGGTGGTGGTGGACGGTAGCTAAGGCTGTCACTGAGGAGTGTGGGGGATATTGGATGACGGAGCTCCCCACCAAAATTGGACGTCACTACGTGCTTGGTCGCGCCCCTTGTGGGCCATCTTCGAAATCACTGATCCAAGATTCCAAGCCAAAAACCAAAAAATTTCCAACATACACAACACACTTTTGAACATATCATAGCGTTATCGACGGTTTTTTGAATCGAATCGTTATTGCTGATTAATTTGGGTTATGATAATAATGTTACTACGGCCTTTGATTATTATTTAAGATGAACCTGAAATTTTATTGTTTAAGTTAAGAATAAAATAAAAAAACTAAACATCCAGTACAACATGGTCAAATCTTATCTAATTAATCATGGGATCATCACAACATGGTCAAATCCAGTCATACCAGAGTTTATCATAAAATTAGGTCAACTGTCAAATATAATGATAGTTTCGATATGATCATTGATTATTATTTAAGATGAACCTTGAATTTTATTGCTTAAGGTAAGAATAAAACGAAATTAATCATCTAGTACAACATTGTCAAATATAAACCTAATTAATTGTGCTATTATGTAGCCAAATCCAATCATACCAGAGTTTATCGTAACACTAGGTCAACTGAATAACGATACGATCTTTGATTATTATTTAAGATGAACCTTGAATTTTATTGTTTAAGTTAAGTTGGTAAAACTTGGTCAAATCTAAACCTAATTAACCATGGTATCATGTAGTCAAATCCAATCATACCAGAGTTTATCATAAACTTAGGTCAACTGAATAACATGATAATAATATAGATACAATTTTTGATTATTATTTACTATGTGTCTAAAAATTTAATTATTAAGATCAATATGAATAATCATGAGGCAATGCGGTCAAATCAATCCATGCCAGAGTTTATTGTAAAATAACACCAAATATCAAATTGATAATATTATTGATAAATCTTTAATTAATATTTATGTTGAACCTGGAAATTTCATTGTTTAAGAACAATGCAAAGAAATGAATCATCTTGTTACAACTCAATCAAATCCAGCAATGCCAGAATTTATCTTTTCTCTTATTTTTTTTCTCTTATTATTTTATTATGCTATGCCCCTAATTAATATTTAAGATGATCTTGAAATTTTATTGTTTAAATTATGTTTCATCAACCTTAATGAAAGAATATTTATGGAATAATGATAAACCTATCCATACCAGAGTTTATTTTACAATGAGATCAACTGTTTCAAATGCAACCGTAATATCGATAAAATCTCTAATTTTTATAAATCTGGAAATTTAATTGTTAAAAACAATACAAAAAAATTAATCATCTGGTACAACATGGTCAAATTTAGGCATACCAGAGTTTATGGTAAAATTATGTCAACTGTCAAATACCATGATAATGTTGATTTATGATCTTTCATTATAATTTAAGATGAACTTGAAATTTTATTGTTTAAGCTAAGATGAACATTAATAAATGAATAATTATGGAATAACGTTGTTAAATCCATCCATACCAGAGTTTATTTTAAAATGAGATCAACTGTGTCAAATACGATCATAATATTGAAAGATCTCTAATTTTTATGAATCTGGAAATTTAATTGTTTAAAGCAATACAAAGAAATTAATCATCTGGTACAACTTGGTCAAATTTAATCAAACCAGAGTTTATTGTAAAATTAGGTCAACTGTCAAATACCATGATAATGTTGATTTTTGATCTTTTGTTATTATTTAAGATGATTTTGAAATTTTATTGCTTAAGTTAAGATCAACATTAATAAGTGAATAATTATGGAATAGTGTTAAAACCATCTATACCAGAGTTTATTTTAAAATGAGATTAGCTGTGTCAAATTCAGTCATGATATTGTTAAGATCTGTAATTTTTATGAATCTAAAAATTTAATTGTTAAAAACAATCCAAAGAAATTAATTATCTGGTACAACTTGGTCAAATTTAACCATAACAGAGTTTATTGTAAAACAGTGAAATTCTATTAATTTAACAAGTATAAGTTGAAAAAAGTAAATAAATAATATTTATTTTTCATTAATAATTTATGATTTATTTTTTACACTTGTATTTTAATGGGCTGAAAAAATTACTGGAAATCATTTCTTCCCCATTGTTGCATTTTGTCGTCAAGAGAAAAAATAAAATGTCACTTATGCAATAAACGTTAATCAATGCGAAAGTGAAGATCGGTTTGCAAATAGAAATCGCGCAACAACTGAAAAAGTCGTAAATTTTTTTTTTTATTTTGTCACTTTTATCCATGTACTTTTGAGTCGGAAATTTCAACATCGGCGAACATGTGTCCGCCCGTTTTCGCTGTTTGCCATTCGGACCCAAGCAGGTGTGGGTCGTAAATTATAGGATAAACGGTTCCAACCTTTGTAAATTGGGTCGTCGAAGACTTTACCTGCAATTGGGATTTTCCTATACATATTAACTGAATAGACATTTTAAGATTTGAAAATAACAAATGAAATGAACGACATTTTATAGTTTTTAAGCAAAAAATAAAGATTTTTTTTAAAGGATGTCTTAAGCGTTTTTTCTTAAATTTTTCTTAAGAAAAAAGGCGATGATCATTTCCAAGCCGATGTTGGGTATCTTGGTCGTACATTTATATTTGTACTCAATATTCGGAAATCGTCAATAAACCGTGCAAAGACGCATATAAAACCCAAATATAAAATAAACAATGACAATTTCGTGCGGAATATCAAAAGGAGGTGGGAGCAGAGAAGGGTCGAAGGTCATTCGCGTCATTTGCGAATCGAACCACCCTGGAATTTGTTTTACCATAAAAAAAAGTCAAAACAGATCAAGCAGAGGGAGGAAACATACATAATTTAAAACTTCCAATTTATTTTAACCAACATAATAAATTAAAAACGTAACAAAACACAATATACACAGAAATGAAGTTCGCAACAAAGCAAGACTTGAATATTAAAATGCACTTTTTCCTTTACTTTGCTACCTACAATCAATATAAAAAACAATAAAGTTCGTTTTTCATATCATAATTGAACATTGGGTATTTTGTAATTCACAAATTATTTGATACTGACAAAGAAATCTTTTAATATTGATGTATTTGTTGCTATAATTTCAAATATTTCATCGTCACGCTGTTTACACACAAAAAACAATTATTTACGACTTTTAACCATGATCCAATGTAGTCAAATTTCAGTCAAATCATACCAGAGTTTTCAGTAAAATTAGGTCAACTGGCAAATATGATGATAATATTGCTAAAATCTTCGATTAATATTCATGATGAACCTGAAAATTTCATTGTTCAAGTTAAGAACAATGTAAAGAAATTAATCACCCGGTACAACATGGTCAAATCTTACCATACGAGCGTTTATTGTAAAATTGGAACAACTGTCAAATACAATGATAATGATGGTATGATCGTTGATTATTATTTATGATGAACACGAACGTTTATTGTTTAAGCTAAGAATAAAACATAAAAATTAATCATGAGGTATAACATGGTTAAATCTAACCATAGGAGAATTTACTGTAAAATTAGGACAACTGTGATGATGATAGTGTCGATATGATCTTTGATTATTATTTAAGATGAACCTTGAATTTTATTGTTTAAGTTAAGATGGTAAAACTTGGTCAAATCTAAATCTAATTAACCATGGTATAGTGTAGTCAAATCCAATCATACCAGAGTTTATCATAAAATTAGGTCAACTGAATAACATGATAATAATATAGATACAATGTTTGATTATTATTTATGATGAGCCTAAAAATTTAATTATTAAGATCAATATTATTAATGAATAATCATGAGGCAATGCGGTCAAATCAATCCATGCCAGAGTTTATTGTAAAATAACATCAGTTATCAAATATGATAATATTCTTAATAAATCTTTGATTAATATTTATGTTGAACCTGGAAATTTAATTGTTTGAGAACAACACAAAGAAATGAATCATCTTGTTATAACTCAATCAAATGTCGGAGTTTATCGCAAAAAAAGGTTTTTTTTCTCTTATTTTTTAACTGCTCGATCAACTGTCAAATATGATGATAATAATCTTTGATTATGTTTATGCTGAACCCAAGCCAAATTAGAATATATTTTCATATGGTAAATAAAAGAAAATTTTTAGAGAAAGACAAGAATTTCCAATTTTATAAATGGTTACATTCAATTTATATTTTTATTACTGAATAATTTATTATTTTGATTAACACTGTATTTATATAATTTTTTTATGTAAATTTAAAAAAATATGTATATCAGCTACAACAATAAAACTGTAGTTCAAAATTTTTTTTGTTATTATTCAAATATTTTTTTATCGGTTTAATTTTAATATATTTTCCGTTTACATAGGAAAAAACAAAAGATCCAAGTTATTGAATGAAGGCTTAACACCTTTTCAAAGTAATTGAGGCCAATGTCTCATGAACACATATGTGCCGCAGTTGCAAAAGTTGCTTTCTCGAAGGCCAAGTGCAAGGTTTTAGGCTCCTGTATTTTTTTTTCTTTGCCATTCTCTCTTAAGTAGGTCAATTGTCAACTTAATAAAAACCAGCTGTTCAAGCAAAGAAAAGCCATATTCTTGAAAAAAAAAAAAAAAAAAAAAATTAGTTAAATTTTCATCATGAACTCTGAATATTTAATAAACTAAATGCCTTATGCGAGTAAGTTAAATATTAAAAAAAAATTGTTATAACAAAACAATTATTGTAAAGCGATATACATTTTTTTCAGTTAATTTATGCATTAATTATATGTTTAGTGGTCATAATTAACTATTAATAATTTCAATAAATTATTCTTTTAGTGTTGATTGAGATGAAAAAGTTAATGTAGTCGAAGGTTGTGAATTTGTCGCTTGTGACAAATTAACTGTTTCATTTCAATTACCTTGGATAAAAAAAAAAAAAATTAATTGAAATAATATATAATTAAATTTAACCTTAACATTTTTGGGAGTTTCTAAAATTATTTACGGTACCAGTCTCACTAGATTATTTTTAGAATCAAATGTTCAAATATGAATAGGAAAAAAAAATCTAAAAATAATGAACTATTTGTATCAGAATTCTTTATGGCCATGAAAATCTCAAGTCATTTTTCTTAATACAAATGACCATTTCTTTGTTTTTAATATCTACCAACAATTAGTTTAAATTATACATAAAAATTACTGTTATGATTAGTCAGTTCCAAAGTTTAAATATATTTGACTACAAATTTTTCTCAAGGTAAAATAAAATCTCTGAAATAGAGGAGGGCTTAATGTCCAATCCAATTGGTGTCGCATACGATTTTATTTATCACCATTTTACTGTACTTTTGGATGGGATGGACTATGCTGGAACGACCAAACCACTCAGCCACTATGGTCCGATAATTAATTGCTTAATAATTTACAAAAAGTTTATTCAAACAATATTGTTGAATAATCGACAGTTAATAAAAATATTATAAATACAATTTCTCTGTGTTTGGAAGCGTATAGTTTGTTATTTTTGTAATTTATATTGTTTTCAATTGATCCTTTAAATATATCCTTTTATAGACAAAATAAAATAAATGGGTGATCTAAGAAGCATAATTTTTTTTATATATATATTTTTAACTTTTAAGAAAACACATTTATTACAAAAAAAGTTAAACATACAAAAAAAGGACAAATAAATTAAAACAATTTACCTACAGTTAAACAGTAACAATATTTTATAGATATAATTTTCACCAACTATTTATACATTATGAATGTCAATAATTTATGTTAGCGTTAAGAAACGATTTCTCCTTTGGATAAAGTTTCAACTGGTTAAAAAATTCTGTGTTATATATTTAAATCATCTACAATCCATCGCAAAAAATAATGCATTCTGGCTTTATATAATTTGAAAATAATCTTATTTTTAGAGATTGTATAAAAAAATAAATAATATTGGATCTGTGATTGAAAATTAACATGTGTCGAGCCTTGACAAACAATAAAATGAATTAATATCTTCTATATCGGTTGTGCAGGATGTTCAATTTATTTACATGATTATTTATACGAAGAAAAAAAATATATAATCTCTTTTTTTTTCCATCAGCTTAGCGATCTATTAGCAGTAGAGAATAATAATAGGTCTAGGACCGCACAAGATTGTGGATAGACGGCGAAGACGCTCCTCTGTTTAGTTTTCCCCTCCTGAAAATAAAACATCCATTAGTTTCAAAAATAACTATCGGAAGAAGAAGGGATGAGTCAACCCAGGTGCGATATATATAAAAAAAAGGGGACAAATCATATACCAAACTATTCAAGAGCAGATCTGCGTTAAAGAAACTGCCTTTATCAAATTCTGTTTTCCCGACTCCGATTCCCTACAAGTAAGGAATCATTTAGATAAATAAGGAAAATTTGTCAACAAAGAGAAATTGAAAATGTACGGAAAAGTTTACCTCATATGGTCCTTTCCGGGACTGTCGTTTTGAGTCACGAAATCCCTCTGGTTCGCCCTCACTATCAGTTTTGATTCCAAAACCTTTATCCAGAAAATAAAACATTAAATTTATTCATAAGGGATTATCTTTAGGTTTTACCATTAGTTAAAAAATTATAATAACAACTTAAGATTAATTATTTCAATTTGTTCTTGCAAATGTACCCAAAGCTGCCTGATGAATTTTAGTGGATGAAATGAAAACATGCAATATGTAAAGACGCTGAAAAGAAGACTAAAATAAAATTAAAAATACATTAATGAATTTCATATGGTCTTACAAATAAATAATAAAAATTGAGAAATGAAAGTCGACATTTATTATTTTATTTGATATGTACATTTTATTTATTTATTCGTTGGAGTTGAAATCTTAAAAAAAAAAGTTTCCCAAAAGCATTGTAAGAAAATGGTTAACAGGAGAGTGCATTTTGCATCGAGATGTTGTTATTATAATTTTCCCCACAATTTAAATTAAAAAGAGTCAAAACAGAAAAAGTGATAAAAAGCAAGCATTACTGCACATGTTAATTACTGCGGTGAGTTCTCCGCCTTTTGGCGTTTTTCAACACCCAAGCCGCCAAATGCGTTCCAATGTGAAATATGAAAGAAGTGTGAAGACTGCATACAAGATCGTTCACGGGGTTCAAAAGAAACAAATGAAAAGAATAGAAGAAAAATAAAATAAAAAAATTAAACGGACCTTTCGATTTGAATTCGTTATTCAGGAACGTTCCAGATATCTTCCAAGGCACTCCAAATTTGTGACGTGGGGGGGACGAAAAAAAAAAAAAAAAAAAAAAAGGGTGGAGGGTGTAAGGAATAGGAAACTTCTAACCTTGTGCAATTTTATGTAGTGCTCTATGGAAATTTCAAATTGCGAAAGAATTGTAATTACATTCAGGTACATTTCATTATTTACAAATTATCTATTTACAAAAATATATTTGATTTTTAACTTTTTTTTATTATTGTAAATCTTTGGCGGATTTAAAAAAAAAATCGATAAAAACTAGTTAGGCACAGATTAATTGAGCATTATATCACTTTGATAAAAATTAGTTTAAATTAATCCACATATTTATTTAGTAGTCATAATCGACTTTATTAATTATTTAAATTAATTATACTTTATTTTTCAATCTCAACCAAGACCTTACATAAAAAGTATGAATAATTTAAATAATTAGTTTCAATTTTGAAAACACGAAATTGTCTTTATTATCCTGTTTATTTGTTGCATCACAGTTTAAAAAATAAAATAAAATTGTTATAACTAAGAATTTGATTTAGCTAGTATTTTGAGCATTTCCAACTCGAAAACTGAATTAATCGATTAATTAATTGACTAACAATTAAATAAAAATCATAATAATCACAGGATTGCAATTGTTCACTTAAAAAAATGACTTTCGATTAGGATTAGGATTAGGAAGGAATGTCATTTGATTGTGGCAAGGATCGGGGTGGAGCAGATGCACTTGATCTTGTTGCAACGTGCACACAGCAACCTCTCAAGCTGCGCAATAACCCTTGTTTTAACTTTTTATGTAAATTAAACGTGCAGAAAGAAAGAAAATAAACTTAAAAGTTAAAAAAAAAATACATTGGGTACAAATAAGTTTTAAAGAATTTTTTTTTGCAAAAATTGTGGTTTTCTGGAGGAAAAATGGCAGTGAATTGATTACGCAAATCCATGGCTAGCTAACTTTCTGGCAGCGTACAAATTCCACATTGAAAATTGAAAGAACAACTGGTCTTTCAAGGCAATAAAAGAATCGATATGTTTTGTTTAAATATTTTTTATCCGTCGTAAGTGCTCTCAGACAGGCCTTTCATCGAAACAAGCCGTAGTCGGAAAGAGCAATATCTAGCAAATATGCAGGCAGGGTAAGATTTTCGACTAACACTGCAATATGTGGTCAAACAGTGAACACGGTGTCTGTTTTTCCTTCAATGCTCGGCTCAAATGCATCCATTACATTCCATAGTGATCCCCTGCTTCATTGTCGGTGGTCCAGCTGATCCCACAAAATACTTTGAGATTTGATCTATGAATATTGGGCTTCGCCCCTCGTTTCTTACACTTTAGATTGTTGTCACTTTCCAATCATTAGTTATGATTTAAAAATTTTTTTTTACCTTTTTCTACTTCTTGGCTGTATGGCTTAGAGGGTTTTTGAAATTGTCACTACCAAAGATTCTAAATGTTCAAATGATTCTGTCCTTCCCAGTACTTACAACTTGAAATTGATGGAGCAATTTTTTTTTCTCTAAATGGAAGCAGAAAAGTAAAGCTTCCTGCAATATTTATGTAATCAAAATAAAAAATCGCTATGTTGGCCCAAAAGTCAATATATTTGGAGAGGAAAAAAAAATTTGTTGTTTACACTGGCAAAATGAGACGTAATGAAAATTAAAGCCTGATGAATGATGCTTTAAGATGAAGGTAGCTAGGTTGTAGTCCAATGCGATTTAACATAGCTATGTTTCATAAAACCTTGAAAACTTATTTGTACCCCAAAATATTTACCAAGTTGTTTAAAAAACAATAAAAATAAAAATCTAAATATTTCAATCCTGGTATTCTTTCTAGAAAAACTAATATAAATAAACTATATAATTTGGGTTGAGAAAGTGAGTGAGAGAGAAAGAGAAAAAGAGAGAGAGAGAGAGAGAAAAAGAAGAGTTAAAGCATGAAATTGTAAATTGACTTACTCCAACAGTTCGAAGCAATTCGCTGACTATGTTCGCCGCGGAAACTCTTGACGTGCTCAGCCCGTTCAAACCTGAAAAATATTAACTGTTAAATACCATCGCAATAAAATTAATGACAGCGTTTTAAAAATCTTTAACAATTTGATACCAGCCCATAAAGAATCTTTGGTTGAATTTGTTTTTATAACTTTGATATATAATTAAACTTTTTTTTTTTTTATTCACGAGCAAAATAGTTGTTTAAAATATCCTATAGGCCTACGAACTCAATTAAACTAATGCAAGGCAGAGTTTATATGACAAGTTTATTTAATTGTGTGATGTTTGGTGGCCGTTATTTGAAGTTGACCAGTTTATGAACTTATTTTGCCATATTGTTTATAATTATGTAATAATAAAAATTATATAAGCAATAATATTGATTTTAGTACAAAACTCATTGATCATCAGTCAGACATGTTTCAAAATTTCATCATCATCTGTGAGACCCTATCCCTCACGATCTTATATAAAACATCTTGAGAAATCAACCTCCGAAAAATGACCTGTATGTCTGTGTGATTTCTGTGAAAAGTTTCTAATAAAAAATAAAAATAAATAAAAAATGTAATTACAGATTCAAGTGCAATTATATATTTAAATAGGGTATTTTTTAAATTTTTTATTGTCATTGTTTAAATATAGTGTAAGATTAAAAATAATATTGGCAGAGATAATAATATATACAAGAATCTTATAGATCATAAATCTCATAATTTATTTTTTTTAAACTTTTTCATTTCCCACAATGAATTTAAATTACCGATTGACTGAATAAAGTTTAAACAAGGCGTTCAGAAATATTGATGTATTTTGTCCGCGACCATGGCAACAGTTGATACTCTACGACACTTAACTGTATTTATAAAAAAAAGTTAACTTTTTAAAACATCACACAGATCGGGAAAAACGTGCAATGTTCGATAATGGGGTATTTGTAGTATTTTTCCGACCTCACTGAACCAAGAAAATCAGCGTTTTTTTTTTGTTTTTTTTTTTTTAATTTACAGTTTATGAACTGTGTTTAGTACACTATCAAATTAACAAGTTTGATCAAATCACATTTATAATTAATAGATATTATCATCATTTTCCTGAAGTAAGGTGAAAACAAAAAAAAAATTACTTACATAACAATTTTTAAAAATAAATAATCAACTCTTATCTGCTTTATTTGATCGTTTTAAAGGTAACAATGTATAAATTAGATAATTTGATTGCTATTTATCATCTTGGCCTAGATTATCCTTTTGTTAGCCTGTCAGATGAGATTCAGCATTTTGCCATCTTCAGTGCGATTGTTAATTCTAATTCCAACATATATCAAAAAACTTTACTTTGTATTTAAATATCGGTCTGAAGATGTCGAAATGGCGAATGCAACCTGGTAAGGATACAGATCGGTAACGATCAAATTACAAGTTTATCTCCGAGTAAAGTGAAAATGGATAAATTTAGAAAAATAGAAAAAGAACAAATAAATATTGATTTGAATAAGTTTGTATATTGTTTTCTACTTCATGGTCAATCAAAATGTCTATTTTTATTTTCTACATATTCATATATATTGAGTAGGATGTCTAATAAAAAATAAATAAATAAAGCCCATAAAATATAATTCAACGTTATTTCACACTTTTCTGACTGAATTTTCGATTAACATACACAAACTGAATTTTAAATAGATTCTGCTTTTTCTGTGTTGTATTCAGAGAAACGAACCTGTAATTTGGTTGTTACCGATCATCAGGTTAGGTAGACTGAAATGATCGGTAATGTCCGAATTAAAAATTTCTTTAATATGGGAGCAGGGAATAGATTTTTGTAAATCTATGCCTTAAAATTTTTAAAACAACCCTCCCCAAATCTGTCCTGATAAGAAATGCATCTACTGGTTTTGACAATTTTGAAAAATTGAGCATTTGTTTTTTTTTTAACTGTTAATTGGCTTCAGTTAAGTTGTTATTTTAAAGTTTTGGCCTAGGACTCGACCACTATTTTCATTATGATTTATAACCTATTTATCGATTCACTTTTATTTATTTATTCTTTTTAATAAAAAAAAAAAAAAAAAAAAAAGGTTTTATGTTAAATTTAACTAACAAAGATTACTTATGAAAAAGAGGGTATCTGAAAAGAAAAGTGTTTTTACAATCATACATTGTTTTTTTAATTATTTCTTTTATAATGTAAAAGAAATTTAACGCATAATGAAAGACATTTTTAAATCGACAGCACGGAATCTCAATTTTCTTTGTTCAATACAACACATCTCCCCAATAATCGTTAAGTGTTACACAGGAAACTAGTTTTCTTGGCAAAAAACCAATGGAAAATAATGTGACACATGCGTTAAAATTTTATCTAGCAATACGACCTATTTTTATTATGATACTGTAAAATATCAAAAATAAAGTGTAGTAAGAAACATTTTAAACTGATATTTTTGTACTGATCTAGGTCGATTTTGCTGTTGTTTTTCAATAGGGAAGCAAATACTAAGAATAAAGTGGAGAGGAAAAAAATTAAGTCCAAAACTTTAGTGATATGACATTTCTTCTTAGGAGGGCATAATTTTCAACAATTCACAAAACATGTACAACATTATGACGTTGAATACAGGCTTGTTCAATTTAGAATTTTCCTACGCTGGATTTTAAATAATCAAAATTTGTATCGCAACCTTAACAATTTTGTATATAGTTGCTTTCAATGGCTTTGAAATAGTTGAATCTATGTATAGTGTTAATTAAATAAAACTCTGAAATAGTTCTAGGTCATTTAAGTAGTAATGATTTTTCTAACCAACTTAATTCTATAGATTAGTCATTTTATTAGTTTTATTAGTTCAAGATTAAATTTTGATGAAAAACAAAATGCGCATACTTACCTGTCTATATACAGGAAATATTGAAATAACCATGCCCAAATATATTTTCAATTTTTATTTTTTTTAAATTACTATAAGCATGCATTGTATATACAGCCCAATAACGGTATTAAAGACAGCTATTAGTTCTAACAGACACTGCAGGGGGAAAAAAAGAATGCATCACAAGTCGAAATTATTTCTATTATAGGTATGGCATTCGTGTGACAACAGCTATAACGACTGATTAAACAGCAAGCAATGAAACACAAGGTAAGTAATTAATATAAAGTCAAAACTTTATTAAAATTGTTTACATTATGGTCGGTACTTTTTTTTTTTGGTTACATAATTATACAAATTTACCATTTACATAAACATGGTATTGTATTTTTGTAGAAAAGAAATAAAAAAAGTATGACTAGTTATAAGAACATAAAATTAATATTATAATTTTAAGGAACTAACTGGGCATAACATGCCTTAATAGGGAATTCATGCTTATACACCATACATGCAAAAAAAAAGCTAAGAAAATGATATAATTTCTTGGAAAAAGGGGTAATAAACAATGGTGATAATCCTTTGGGAAGAAAAAGGAATATGTTTTTATCCTATTTAAAAGTTAAATGTTAGTATAGTGCAAATTTGGAGGGATGTTTAAGGACGGAATTTGTGCTTGTGTCTTGTATTTCCCTCATATATATTTTTAAAACAAATTTAGAATTAGGAAGTAGTAGGTAGGTATTCACCCGCATTTCTTTTTTTCTTTTTCTTTTTTTTTACAATGCCTTCTTAACGATTTGTATTACCATTTTTATGCATGGTTAAGCCAATGAAACGCAATGGAAAAGTTAATTTGCTTCGAGTTTTTTTGGCGAGCTTACTTTTCAGAGGGGGGTTATGACCAGGCGACGAGTTGCTCTCGGAGTCTAGCTTGTTCGTGTCGACAATTCGAGTATGGTCGTTACTGTGGTGATTGCACTTCTCTCTCACCTCGATCTCCTGTTTTAAGTCTGAAAAATTTAAATCAAAATAAAAATATTAAATTTAATTGAAATATATATATTCGAATTGTATGTTGTTTAACCCTAGATAAACAACCTTTGGCACTTTTGTAAGAATGGTTATGTGCTTGACTCGTATTTGTCGCGTTCAGGTCAAGGTTAAAAGGAGTCTCTTTATGACCCTGTGCACCAAGACCAATAATGGCATGCACAATTTCCATTACAAACCAGAGCTCTTTGTTAAGCTAAGCTTATAACAGGGATTCCTCTCGAGGTCCCTCAAAAAATCAATTTAAACTGGAGGTGTTGGTCCATCAAGAAACTTAGCCAAATGGGCAAAAAGTCTCAGAAAAAAATGCCTCAAGAAAACTGAAGAGAAGGAAAAAAGAATAAGCTCACCACAGCTCAAGAATGAAGCCAATTAATTAATCAAGTTGTCAAAGATTCCAAAACACAGGTCTTTCTCAATCCTGCCAAAAGAGTCGTCCTACGATTATTGGGAAGGGGCCTTGAACCAATGATGCCTAATGACTGCCACAAGCTTGCGACTTTTATCAGATCTCAAAGATCTCAATCTTTACAACCTCAAATGTGTATCCTCGGTTTTTCTTTTGCCAGGTGTAAGATTATCATCCTAAGCCTTTGGACGAAACGGAGAACATGTGCTGTTTTTTTTTCCCAGGTTATCTATTCAAAGTTTTACTCATATTTTTGGAGTCTACAGTGTACAGCAGTGTACCATGTTGTTAATTTCTGAGATGGTCTTTAAATAGCTTTTTCACTCTGTCCTGTTTGATCCAAGGGTTTCTTAACCCATTTCTCCCATGGATTTACATTTTTTTTTTTCAATTTGCTAGGCTACAAAAGGATTCTGGGCCGATAGGTGTGATTGAATTTTGTCAATTCATCGTCTTTTTTCTTGCCTCTCTGCCCTTGCACCATAAACACGCATAAATTTGTTTTTTCATTAGGACAATACTTAACAACTTTAGACTTATGCACCCTGTCCAATGACTATTATTCTGTTGAGCGGTTCGGGCATCTGACTCGTACTTGCCACACGAGAGGTTCTGGGTTCGAAACCTGGCACATCAAATGGAATTTTAATTGATAATAATCAACAAGGACGTTATGACAGCAATTTCTTTTTACATAATATTGGGGGGGGGGATCGATTTTTGTAAATTTTTTCCTTAAAGTTTTTAAAACACCCTCCCCAATTCTGTCCTGATAAGAAATGTTATCTACTGTTTTTACAATTTTGAAAAATTGAGCTTTGAAGTTTTTTTTTAATTTTAGTTTTTTTTTTACTGCTAATTGGCTTCAGTTAAGTCGCTATTTTAAAGTTTTGGCCTATGACCCGACTTCACTATTTTGCATTATAATTTATAACTTATTTATCAATTCACTTTTTTTTTAATTAAAAAAAAAAAAAAAAGGTTTTACATTAAATTTAACTATCAAAGATTACTTATGCAAAAGAGCATATCTGAAAAGAAAAGTGTTTTTACAACTATTGTTTTTTTTAAATGTAATAATCTGACCTAAAAATTATTATGTTTGTTATGCAAAAAAACATCCAGAGCAAAATAACAAAGAGCAGCTTGAGCAGATTTGTACTTTCTGGGTTTGAAAAGTAAAACTGCTTTAACCGTTTATGATTTGTTTTTAGCAAAAAGTGCACTTTTAGGTTTAATTATCTACAGTAAATATGCACCTAGATTAATAAATATTATTACAATGAATAATATAACAATTTTTACCTCTTGTTTCATCTTTTAACCTTTGAACCATCGCTTTAAGTAATTCTTTTTCATCTAGTTCGGATTCTAAAAGCACGTTTCGTTCTAAAGCCGAGTTCAATTTAGTTTCAAATTCTCCTAAAGAAGTATAAGTAGCTCTGAAAATAAAAATAGGCATTAGAAAAGTTCAGCAATAATAGGGAATCTTTTAAAAACGTACCTTTGAGCTCGTTCTAGGTCATCATTTTTTTGTTCCAGCTCTCGTATGTATTTCACGTATTCCTCCTCCCTTTTGTGACTCTGCGCTGCTTCCTCTTCTAGCTCTGTGATCTGTGTATCCGTCCTTTTTTTAAGTTCGTCATACTTATCCTGTAAAATTTTAATACAATTTTGGGATTTTTTGTTTTGTTTCACGTTTATTTATTAATTTTTCGTCCCCACGGGCGAACCTTCAAAGAGTCATTTTCAAATTGCAACGAGTTGTTCTTGCGCCTGAGCTCTTTGATCGTTTTTTCCGACTGCTCCAAAGAGCTCTCGAGCTCCTTTTCGAGCATACGCGAGCTCTCTTGGAAGTCTTCGAGCTCCTTTTCGAGTTCATCGCACTTGCTCTTCCAATACTCGGCGTCTTTTACAGGCTTGCTCATTGTTTTGACTCTGAAGCAGTTACCTGCATTTTAAAATTGAATAATTAATACATCTTAAAAAGAAAAAAAAAAAAAAAAAAAAAAAAATATCATGACAGTGAAACAACACAGCTGGCACACTCTGTCTAGACTTACAAGTGTGGAAGTGGCTTTCTTAATATTTTTTTACATGTGAAGGGGGAAATAGATAAAATCAAAGAGTAACATGACTCACTCTTTATCTAAATGTTACTTCATGAGCTTTTAACACGCCTTGAACCCTTATAGCATTAATTAATATCATTTTAAATTCATATTTTACAATTCACATTACATCCAATAATTGTCATTCCTTATCATTATATAAAGTTTACAGTGTAGTATATTTATACAAGGTCTCATTAAATAATGATTACAAAATAATTGCATAACAATAACAAGGTGAAACCCACCTACCGTGAATTTTACAATATTGCAAAGGATTTTTGGTGGGGAATTACACTGACTTTAGATTAAACATGGATTAGATTTTACTATATTTTATTTCGAAACATTATTCTCGTTTGTACTGTTAAGAGTTTATTGGAAAATGTGAAATATCAAACTGACACCTTTCAAACGAAAATCAAGTTGGAGTGTTGTTTGTTTTTTATTATTATTTCCACATTCTCAAAATATACGCGTTCCTTATTTCATGATATTTTTTAATTATTCTCTTACAATTTAACTAATTATAATGCTACTTCTAGGAAAAAGTTTTTTGAAAAAAGCTCCACACCTCAACAAATACAACAAAAATGTTCATATGAACCGACCATGGTCTGATATTTATTACGTCAACGGCAAGTAGCCAATTTTACAATAGTAAACATACTCAAATTATGTGGTGTTGCTTACTTAAACCCCTTCCACACATATTCAATATTTTATGTTTTCAATTATCTAGTTTTTGACATAAATTTACTTGTAGCTCTTGAACTATTCAATTCTGGGGGCTACAAAAGATAAATGAATAAAAAATAAAAAATAGTATTAAATATCATTCTAGAATTTTCAATTTAATTTTGGGCAAAAAACATTCACTAAATCTTTCTAAAGTATTCTAATTTTAATGTTTCAAGTTGTCAGGCAGATAAAATATTAAAACTGCTACTAATTCACTAGTGTTACAGTCCTTGGCATTATTATTTATGTAAATTTACAAATTATGTAAATTGTAAGCATATTTAAGATTGTTTTGCTCTGATGATGACTTTAAAATAGGTTGAAAGTTTGATGGAAACGATTAAATTTGAATTTTTCATCCAGATCCGTGATCCAGATTATTCATGAGTAAAAAAGTTTAAACTTTTTTAGATAATTTCTAACACTTTAAACTTAAACAAGTTGTTGTAAGTAAAACGTAAGTACAACTATAAATAAAAACTTGAACACAGGGATCCTGGGAATCAACCACTGCTAAAAACAACTTTTAAGAAAATAAATCAAAATAATTTTTGACCCAAGGCAAAATGTTGAATTAATATGCCCCACTCCCATTTTTCACATTTTTACTTTTTTTCCCATTTAACATACAATTCCTTCATTTCGGTTCAATGTAATTTAAAAAAAGGGCAGAGCGCTAGAAAGCTTATTAAAGAATGAAAAAGAAGAAGCTAAGAAATTTGCCAATTTCTAACATGAATTTTTCCGGGGTTGAAAAATTTTTTACTTTTGATTTTAAATTTAGGAGTTTTTGAAAATTTCAGTATTTTTTGTTTGTTTGTTTTAGGGCCAAAAATTATATTGAAAGTTCTAGAATAGTGCCTTTTTAAAGGAAATTTAATTCTCTTTTAACTTTTTTTTCCCATCCAAAAATGAATAGTTCAAGATCAAAGAGTAGATTTATGATGTAAACAGTTGTGGGGAAAAAAAACACCTTAAAATGTTGAAAATCCGCCAAAGGCCAATCAGACCATAATTCATGCGAACTTCTTTTTTTTTAATTTGAGACGTAAAAGC
Source organism: Cimex hemipterus (assembly GCA_039619505.1). Lineage (NCBI taxonomy): Eukaryota > Metazoa > Arthropoda > Insecta > Hemiptera > Cimicidae > Cimex > Cimex hemipterus. The sequence continues at coordinate 13,125,371 of CM077112.1, forward strand.
ACCTGAAGAACATTATCGTACAAGTAGTGAATCACAATAATGGCAAGATACAAGTTTTTTTTTTAAATATTCCTGTGTTTGTCTATTACAGAATTTCTAAAATTTCTCCATTTGGGACCCAACTCATCGGCACAGTTTTAATCATAAATTTTTATTATACCCATACTATGACTGTGTTAAAACAGTAAAGAATTTTTTATTTACTTCTTTAGTATTTTATTCTTTTAAGATATTAATCCTTTGCAATAGAAATATAAGAAGTTATTTTAAATATATAAAAATCGAACAAGGTGAAAAATATTCAATCGCAGGCTCCGAATCCTGCTAAAACCCACGTAAACTTCATATACAACACATCCATATTAAAAGGAAAAAAAAATATCAATCCTAACTGACCTGTCAGCTGTTTATCCTTCCCGACTAAACTATGATTACCGTTTCAGTCATTAATTAAGGCAAATTAGATTCAAACAAAACAATTACCTTAATCAGATTTTTAAAAAATATCGGGAACATGCAATGCTGACCTACTTTATTTTGTCAAGTAGAACAATAATGCTTGTACTATATCAAAGTGGTTACTGTAAGAATAACAAAAATATTGACAAGATTTCAACAACAGTATGATGCAATCATTTAGCTGATGTGTTAATCAGGCTTTCTTAAATAAAATAAATAAAAATAAAAACAGAACAGCTTTAATGTCCAACTACCCATGGATGTAATGGATGAGGGGTCTACTACTAGTTGCCAGTATTAAAAAGCCATGGGCTGTGCCAGGATTCAAACATAGGTCAACTAGCATGAAAAATTCGAGTCAGATGCTCTAAATCTAATGTATCAATGTATTTCAGATTCACAGAAATTTATAAAAACATACCATCATATGCCTTTCAAGCACTATTAAACCTACCTCCACTGAAACATACTAAAGCCAGCAAAACGTACAGACAGCTCTTTGCATAGAGGGACAAGCCCAAAGGGACAATGAGCAGGGGGAGAGAAAGAAAAAAAAAACCGCCCCCCTCAATTACTCTACTATATTTTATAGATGTTTATTTATTCTATTAGGTTTAGGTGAATTGTAATCATTAGGGAATTTTATCTCAGGCCGGTTTTCTCTTGACTTAACTAGACGATGTATATATTTTAATACATGCAAATATTTTAAAAGCCCTTTCACATACTAAAGTCTAAAAGGTGGAAAAAAAGTAAAGAGAGATCAATTTTAATTATAATAAATTAATCAATCTCCCTTACCTTTCTTTGGTCTCCCTTTATAGGCGAGGAGAAAAATTAAATCCTCTCGAAAAATTGTATTTTTGAGGTGTTGATTCTGCCAGTATGAGGATCTTCCTCAGGCACTGCAGGGTAAAGGATGAGAAAAATATACCCTTTATATGCCCCAGATGTGAAAAAATTAGGGCAAGTACAATTTTTTAAATTTTAATTGTAAGCTTTAAATTTCACATTCCTAAGGATCCTCATTGTTATACATCGGTTTTGTGTATATATATGAATCTAGTGACACTAAAGGACTGTGAAATATGTTAATCTTATACTTTTGTATATTTTTTTAAATATATAGTGCGAATTGTAAAGTTCCTAATTTTAATTGTAGAATTATGTCTATTTTTTATGTTCTTTTTATTAGCAAATAGATTTAGATATTGATCGGGCCTGTTTCAGTATACGTCAAATCACAAAATTATTCTTAGCTATTTGTATAGTGAAAACATAATTGTACTTACGTATAACTTATGGATCAGTTAACTACAATAAAAAATGACTAGACATGTGTGCCTATCCTTGTTTGGTATTTCAGCATTTTAAGCCTTTCATCGCCATGAATGTTGGACTAGCGTAAGGGGTAAAAAACCCCAAGAATAGAGATGGAGAAATGGCAAAACAGGAAATATACGCAGATCAAAATGACGTACATTTTTTCACATGACATCTTAAATCAATTGTCATAACATTCTGACTCACTCGTAGTGTAGTATAATGATTTAAACACTACGTCAAGCCCACTAACATAGAAGCCATATCATAACATTAACAGAAGTAAAAATAATATGAGTAGACTTATTTTTAGCCTTTTATCAATTGCCCAAGAAGGAATTAGCCCTTTAATTAATTGTTGAAATATTTTAATAATATTTCTTAAGTTTTGCTTTTAATTTTATTTGTTAGTTTCTTTTTTTTTCTTAATTTCTTCTTCTTTAATTTCTGCCTTATTTACTTTTTTGTCCCAATATGTGCCTCAATTTAAAGTGGACATGGTCTGCATCATGCTAATATTGCAAAAGGGCTTTACAAATGCTATTTTTCTCCTTGGCGAACTCCAATTTGTAATTGAATGGCATCTCTATATCTCGCTTTCTACATAGATCATTAAAAATTTTTGTTCTGTGACAACAATATTTATTGCAGTGGATTATCGTGTATTACAAGTCCTCGAGGGGACATGTCAAGCAGAATTTGATCTTAGTTTGTTGATTATAATGTAATTGTTTTTGTCATGTCTGTTCGGTTTTTGAAAAGCCAAGGAATTTTGAAGATTTGGAGTTCCTCTGATTGAAAGAAAACTGGTCGGATCTCTTTTCAATCTTTCTGCCAATTTCTTAAATATTCTCGTGTGAAAAAATACCCGTGCATCTCCAGGATAGGCATAACAGAGTTTCCTCTTTTGTGCCACTCTTTGCAAGATTTACAACTATCTCATTATTTTTTTATTCCTGAGTTTCCTTTAAGCCAACATAAAATCGTTACACCTTTCTCTTGTGATAAAATTTCTAAATTTTTTAACAATTTGTCCTACAAAATAGTTGGTGCCTGGCTTTATTCTTTAGTTTTTATTTAATATTATTTATTAAACTCTAGAGTCAGACAAATTACAAAACTTTTCTGACAAGTTTAATTCTCAAAAGTGTTGCAACGCTTTCCAAATAGCAACTAGTTCTGCTTTGTGTATTGTCAGTTTTGAACAGAATTTGAGTTATTTTCAAAGTTTTAATTTAGGGTCGTATGAAGCTTACCATACTGTTCTTTATCTGTAAGCTGTTCCACATAGATTGTATGTATAATGTATTTTTAAGCAAAAACAACTGGCCAATAAGCCTCCCCTCGATTTTAGACAAATTATTTGAGAAGTATTTTAAAAGTGAGTTAGAACTGCTGATAGAGGACCGTATACCTCATCACAAATTTGGTTCTCTCCAAAACGTTCGTCCACACATCAACTTTACAGAATTGCAGCGGGTTTGAGAAAAAAACAAAAAAAAAACACATGGTGTCTTCCTAGATTTGGAGAAGGTGTTGGATACAGTCTGGCACCTGGGTTAAAACCAAACAAATTCGGCCTCCCAAAACATCTTGAAATCCTCTTCTCCTTCCGGAGCAAAAATAAATGGGCAAAAGTCAAAACAGCCCGAACAGTAGCGTAAGGAACCCGACAGGGATCAGTGCTTTGCCCCTTTTATTTAATTTATAAGTCAGTGAAATTCCAAATAGTCCAGAGGCCAAAATTGCCTCTCAAAATGCTACAGCCATTTATGCTAGCCTCTCAAATATTAATGAGGACCGTAACTTAGTCCATAGAGTCATACAAAAGTACGTAAGTGGAAAGTGACTCTCAACTCTGCTAAAAGTGAAGCAAAAATAACTCTCTGCTTCCCAAAGGATCCGTATGAACTAAACCTAGGAATCCATCAAATACCCTGGAATAACAAGACTCAGACAGTTAGATACCTTGAGTGCACTTCGATAACTGGGAGAAACACATAAAAAGAATAATCAGGGAAGGATTTCAAATGCACTATATCCAATTATAAACAGAATATCCAAGCTAAAACCAAATTTTGCATTGCACCTCTAGTGCACCATGAAATATGGGTAGTAGCAGCTCCTCCTATTAATAAAATTTATCTGTGGCAAAATAAAATTTTAAGAATGTCCGTTGATGCTCCCTGGTTCGTCTAGAATGAACAACTCACCGAGAACTACAGATCTCCTAAATATTCAACTTTATCAGTAAAAAAAATTAATTCCACAAAAATCTGGACGGGGTGAATGGTTTGAAACACTTTTCCCTCGGACTAAGGATATCTCACAGTCTGAACCTCGCCTACTTATTTCAAATTTCTTAACTGTGAGTGAACTATAAAACCTATCTATGATATGCAACATATTTGTAAATAACAGAACTTAATAAATTTTAAAACCAGAATGGTGATCTTGTATTAATTTAAAAAATAGTATTACTTGCTTCTAAGGGAAATACTCTAAACTGTCAGGGTCTAATTTCTCTCACTAAGTAATTACAGTTTGGCAGTAAATCGTTTTCTATGTATGAACCTGGCCTCATTTACCTTTTTCAAATATTCACCATTGAGAGGATTTTTTTCTTTTGCTAGTATTGTTTTTTTAAGGATCAAGGTATGGTCTTGAAGAAGAATGCAAATTTAGTTTTTACTGACAAGCTTTTGACCTATTTTAAGGTCATCATCAGGGCAAAACAACCTTAAATGTCTGCAGATAAACATATTTATGCTTTTACAGGCGATCCCTAGACTTCCTAGACTGACTCAGCCAGAAAAAGGATCTTGATGTCAATTTGTTTGTTACAATTGTTTTTGCAAATTGGACTATTATTGAGAGGATTAAGGCTAAAATAAAATTATTTTTTGTTTATAACTGAGAGCTAGGGGAGAAAACATCTAGTGAGAATTAATTATTTATTATTGCAATATTCTAAGTTAACACTGGGCCAGCCAATTTGACATTTGGTTCCGTCCAATTTCTGGTGGATGTTGTATCAATGTCAAGGTAATCTTGTGCCAAATTGTACAAAACCCCAGTTGAAATTTGAGGTAAAGAAAAGAAAAATCTTTTACCAATTGTTCGAGTTGTTCTGATTTCTCATCTAGATTATCCCAAATATGGTGAGGATGGATTAAAAAAAAAAAGTTTTTGATATGATTTCACTTTTAAGCTGGTGGTTGTTTTATAATGAGAAAAGGTTATTAGAAACGACTGTTTGTAAAAAAAAATTTAACAAATAAACCTTTAATTTAGTGAAATTGATTATTATGTATGCCCAAATGGTCAATTAAAAGAAAATAGAGCTAGGGTTGAAAAGGAAATAGGTAAAAAGTCAATAAGAGAAGAAGACAAGTGCTCACCTTTGGAAAGATAACGGCTTCACAGATCTCAGGCGAAGGTCAACAGCGCATCGACGAACCACCCTCACAAAAAACCAGACAGGAATTGAACAAAAAAAATAAATAAAAATTGTCAAAAACTTAAAAAAAATCTCAATATGTCGGAAGGAAAAACGTGTCTGATGCTCCTCGAGTCAGCGCTGTGAATCACCCGTTGAACGTGCTGCCCCTTTCGACGGAAAGATCCCACTTTTCCAGGAGGCAGATTTGAATTTTTAACTATCCCAACGGTTTTTTAAACGGCTAAACGTACAAAAAACAATAATTTTTTTACAATGCACACAGAGCCAAATAAACAACTCAACACTTTTTGTCTAACGATCAGTCAAAAGCTGAAAGTACCAACCTAAACTACAATCACATCTCTCTTAAAGTATACAAATTAAACCCAAAAAGAGAACTTGTTTAGGACTTTTATATTATCAAATCATGTGTCAGTCATATCCCTTAGCCAGAAAATAAAACCAAAATTGTTAAAAAAAAGTGTACTTTGGCTCCTCTGTTTTCATGTTTTGATCTCACTCCTTTGTGCTGTCATATGTTCATGCATGTTTAGCCTTGATTTGAGTTTCTTCGGCATTCATGATGTCTCTGAAGTGAAGAATGATGGTCATCGCTGTTACGAGATGCTGAAGTGGTTCTGGTCAAATTAAATGGGACCATTGAGCACTCTGACACATTCAAAACATAACATTATAAAGCTGATGATGACATGATTGAACATGATTAAAGAAACCAAAAAGTAGGATTGGGATTGGTCTTAATTAGGATTTTTTTAAATTAAAACTTTATTAAGTTTTGAATCGTCTTTGATCCCAAGGAAATAAAAGCAGGGCTGCTCAAAGAAATGTTCTAGTCTCAAATAAAGTTTCTGTCCTATCCCTAAACCAGAAAATAAAAGCAGAAGTGCAAAAAGAAGTCTACTTATCTTATGCTCGCATCTCATGCTCTTTGTGCTGTCATATGTTCATGCATGTCTTGACTTTAGCCTTGGTTTGCATTTCTTCTACAAACATGATGTGTCCAAAGTTACGAATGGTGATCGCCACTGTTATGAGATTTGAAGAATTAGGTCTAGTCACATTAAAATTGGATCATTGAGCAACACAAATTCAAAACAGAACATTAGAAAGTTGTTTAAAGACGATTAAGAAACCAACAAGTACGATTTGGATTGGTCCTATTTAGTATTTCATATTATTACAACTTTAAGTCTTGAATCAAGTCTTTGATCTATCCCGCCAGAAAATAAAAGCTGAATTGTTCATGGAAGTGTTCTTGTCCCAAATCAAGCCGCTGTTCATGTAATTTCAGCTGTATTAATAAATAAACTTTAATTATTTTATCCATAGGTTTCAAAAGACAATTAAAATAATGTTTACCACATTGGATAAATTAACTGTAAAACTGACATCTTAAAACTGGCATGATTTTTTCATCGAATTAATTCATTAGTTTTGTCTATACTAGTGTTCTACTAGAATAGCATTCTGCACAGCAGCAGTGAACCACTCTGAAAAAAAAGAAAATCATTTGACTCGTTACCTGGTGGACAACAAATATTTAGACTAGATATTTGACCCGGGAATATATACTGATGACAGTAAGGATGATGAATATGTGAAAGGTACATTCATAGTCATCATCAGAGTGTAAATATTCAAAATTAAGATTGAATGGCTTTTGGTTGAATAATTAGCTGAACAGGTGGCAGTAGACGAAGCTATCAAGTGGGTAGTGCCACTGGCATCAGGTGACCAAGATTTAAAATGCGATCACTCTGATCAATATGCTCATACATTGCTGCTTGTAGAGAAGATAAGTTGCTCCTTGTGGAGAGTGGAGCATAGTCACATAATTTCATTTTCGTGGGTTAGAGCGTATGGCTAAGGCTGCTTGTTGAAGTTTTGCCTCTCTCCTACACCAGGATTCCTCTAGCTAGAAGATAGGACTTATGGAGCAACATTATCCATTGCTAATAAACAGGATATTTTCTTCCCCTCTCGCTTTTGGATGCATCACTTAATATAAATCACTCCAAATTACAGGCTGATGTAAATTTTGGCATAAAGGCAGAGTTCCTGTATCAATTCTCCATCACTAACAGTCCTACAATCAAGTACCACCTGCTGATGGAGTGCTAAAGCGTCCAAGTGGCTCAAAGGTTATAATGGCCTCTGGCAAAAAATGCATTTCTGAGACTGGAAATCTGGCCATTTTGTGAAATTAGTGAATGCCATTTTTATTTTACCAAACAATTAAAAACTTTTCATCTGGGTACAATCTTTGTTTTCTAATTTAGTTTGATTTATTATTCATTTTCATATTGTATTTTTTAACTATTGTAAAATAAACTATTAATTGACATCATAAATGTAACATTAAAGAAGCATGTATTCAAATAAATTCCTTGGTGTTAGGATGTGCTTTCACCATGACAAACAAATACATACACTTCTGCAATTTCCAAGATCCATGTATACTCTCTCTAAATATATTTTTTACCCTCTCTATTCTGTACATACCACAGAGCCAGATTGGTTTAAGGAATTTGTTATAAATGATGATTTTGTTTTGGTTTAGTTTATAATGTACTGCCTGTGATTTTTCAATTTAATTAATACTTTTATTAATTTATTTTAATTTTTGTGCTTCAATACAATTTTCCACTGAATGGAATAAGAAATAGAAAGGGTATGTTGGTAGGGTTTTGCTTTAGTGACTGGTATAAAACAGAAACAGGATTGGCCCTAGGATGCCTCCGTGGGAAACACAGGCCTTACTTTCTAAAATTTCATAGCATTCGTCTTTTTACTTTCTTGGAAGTACTTTTTGAGAAGTGAAAGATAGGAGAGGAATTAAAAAAGATAAAATGTCCACCTAATCGCAGGTCTCGTGGGATATTTAAAAAAAATCAATTTATGCAACACTATTAAAAGAAATTAACGACCCCGTTATCATTCGTAACGTCACTAGAACGGTCATTTGAAAAGATAAAAACAAATGTAATTGCAATTGCAGATTCAACAGAAAAATATCTTTAGTATTTTAACCATAGGATGTGAACATGGATGAACTCAGCCTGAATTTCTTTTTGTTTTGCATTTAAATCACGATTTGTTAAGTTAGAACATTTTTTTTTTTTTTATTCTGAACCATACAAATATCTCTCAAACTGATTTTCTTAATAAATATTTAATTTACTTGTCTGCAAACTCAAAATGGTTGAAAAATTGAAAATAAATCTCATTTTTTATTATTTATTATTATTATAGAAGGTTTTTAGTCAGTTAAGGAACTAAAAAGTTTGATGAAACATACATATTTGAGGTTCTCCAGGTGAATATTATATTTCATATTTGAGGGTTTTTGGTGTAATTATATGTCATTTTTGAGGGTTTTTAGTGCATATTATATGGCATTTTTGAGGTTTTTAATGTATATTATGTGGCACATTTGAGGGTTTTTAGTGCATATTATTTGCCATTTTTAAGGGTTTTTAGTGTATTTTATTTGGCATTTTTGAGGGCTTTTTAGTGAATATTACATCACATTTGAGGTTTTTAGTTCATATTATATGGCATTTTTGAAGTTTTTAGTTTATATTATATGGCACATTTGAGGTTTTTGGGTGCATATCGTATGACATAGTTGAGTTTTTGTACATAAATTGAATATTTGAGGGCTTTTTACGGGCATATTCTGTGGCATATTTGAGATTTTTTTAGAGCAAATTATATGGCATTTTTTAGGGTTTTTCATTACATATGAATCCAGGCTCTACTTATAACCAGATTTATTTAGAAAAAATTCATGTCCATTTTTTTCCTTGTAATACATAGGTCTGCAGAGGCACAAGGGACCATGTTTCTGAACTGCTGAAGGGCTCTTGAAGGACAGAGGCCATACCCTGAAAACTCATCTGCAAATCCTATGAATTCAGCCTCAAAGAAATTCAGATTAAAAATAAAAACAGATTGCAAAATATTTGAATATATTATTTATTAAATATAAAGAATAGTACACTTTGTGCCGAAATTTTGAAAAAAAAAAATTGTCATTATTTTAATAATACTTGTAGGAATTTATTATCCAAGGGATAGGGTGATGTAATTTATGCAAAAAACCATTCGAGGAAAATTGAAAAAGGGCCAAGGAAATATTTCTGTGCGATTGAAATAACTTAGATAGAAAATAACCATTACTCTATTGAATCGAATGTTTTGTAAAAATAAACATGTTCCTGTCTGAGTATGGAAAATTGGTTTATTACTATCTTAAACTAAGAGTAACGAGACGCAATAAAAGTATACGTCTCGCCTAATTAATAATCACAAGTAAGATTATTTATCTCGTTTCTTAAGAAAATAATAGAAAATATAAATTATTGAGCAATGATTGCTAACTAAAGCATTGTCATGATAACATTTTTTCCTGAAAAATTAATTACATTGGTCAAAACTTTATTATTATTGTTATTTTACACGTTGCAGCCTTTCACGATTGTAGACTGCTTATGAAATTGGACAAATCATATTCTTCATCGTAATCTGAACACATTTTATCCCAAAGTTCTGAAAATATTGGTTTATTTTGGTTATCAGTTTTACTACTGGACGACTGCTGATTCTCGTCATTCCTTGTAAATAAATCCAAGAGCTGTAAAAATAAACAAAACGAATTAGAGTAAAAAAATGATATAATTTGATAGGCTTGGTACCTTGTCAGTTGACATTGTTTGTAGGCTGGCGTTTTCTGAGCTAATTATGGTATTGGCCGTTTTCAGTTTGAATTTCTGCAATCCCATTATCTTCTCTTCGATCGTGTCCCTTGTGATGAGCCTGTAAACGTTGACGACCTTGTTCTGACCTATTCTATGGGCCCTGTCCATTGCCTGGATGTCCTTCATCGGCGACCAGTCATGCTCAATAAATATGACCTGAAAAAAATTACCACAGGTAATTTATCTAGTGGTTTTATTTATTTATTTGTCGTGAAAAATAATTACGGTGTCGGCTCCAGTCAGGTTAAGGCCGATCCCTCCGACATGTGTTGTTAAAATGAGCAAATCTATCGAAGGATCATTGTTGAACCTTGTGGTCAACGAATGCCTTAGATTTACAGGTACAGATCCATCCAACCTCAAATATGTTACTTTTGGCATATGTATCCTAAAAATTAAACATTCATTAATTGAGTTTTTATGCATTTTTTTGTTATAAAAAAACTAACTTTAAGAAATCATTTTCTACAATATCAAGCATGGCTTTGAGTTGGCAAAAAATTAGAGCCCGATGCTGATTCACAATGTTGTCATTTTGCTCCTGTTGTGCTCCAATGCCGCATTCGATTAACAATTGCCTGTAAATAAAATTCAGTAAAAAAAAAAAAAAAATAAATAAATAAAAATTTAAGCCATTTCAATATACTTAAGTGCTGGGAATTTGCACGCGTGTTTTATATCAGCCAGGGTGGACTTTTGGTTGTTAAGGCTTTCCATGATGTTACCGTACTGTGGGTGCGTTGGTGTCAGCGCCAATTTCGGGTGGTTGCAAACTCTCTGAAGGTACCTCAACGCTTGGAAAATATGGGCCGATTTGTCCAGCGAATATGTCGTCGTATTGTAGAAATCGTACAGCTGCTGCTGGACAGGGCTCAAGTCGCAATAATAATCCTGAAATTCGGATATTTTAATTACAAAGGTAAATTATTTTGATTGCATTTCTATTCGCGATTTAAGATAAGATACCTGGGTTATCTTTGGAGGAAGGTCTTTGAGGACGTCCTCTTTGGTCCTTCTCAGCACGAACGGAAGCACCTGCCTGTGAAGCGCCTCCATTGCAATGACTCCTAGAGTAAAATTTATATAATAAAATATAAAAGCCAGAAACAAGTTTTGATTTAAGAAGTTTACACAAACCTGCTTCTTGCTCTTTGGTCGAACATTTTGGGTCTCTACTGGCCAGAATTGGCTTGCTGTACCTCGCTATAAACTGTTTTTCTGTTCCTAAAAACCCTGGCATCAGGAAATCAAAGAGAGACCAGAGCTCAAGAACATTGCTTTGGATTGGTGTACCTGAGAGGATCAATCTGTGATTGGCTATGATTTGCTTCAGGGCAACTGCCAACTACAATTAAACAAAATATTAGATGTTAACTATTTTTATTTATTTATTTTTTTTTTAAACAGCCCGCTATTACATATTAGCACGATTCCATGTAGAATGTATAAATCATTGTTTTGGGGGGGAAGGGGAGCATGCAAGGAAATTCTAAGGATGACAGTGTCTTTCACCATAACCACTCAGCTACAGCGGTTCTCAGATGTTGAACTTTGATCACTCTAATCTACCAAATTTTTAACAGTTTTGTCTCTTTTGTTTCATCATCATTTTTACATATTGAAACTATCATGATTATTACGACCAGGTTGATTATAGATGGTCAAGGTTCGTCTTATCATAATTTAATTTTGAATACAAACAAATGTACCTTGGATTTCCCGTTCTTGATGACATGACCCTCGTCGAGTATTAAATAATTCCACCTCATGACGTTCAAAGAACTTATATCTTTGCGTACAACATCGTAAGATGATACGACAATATGATCACTTCTGATCATATTCGCTAGTCTACAAAAATGTTTTTAATTTAAAAAAAAAAAAAAAAAAAAAATCAATGAAATATACAGAAATATTGCATACTTTTTCCTTTCTAATGAAGGCCCGCCGTAATAAAACGGTTGCATGTATTGTTTTGGAACAAATTTCTTTATTTCATACACCCAATGACCGGTTAGAGTAGGCGGACAAATTACGAGCGATGGTAAAGGGATCCAATAATCACCTCCTTCCTTTCTAGTCTCCTAAAATAATTTAATACATTTTGAGTTTTTATTTTATTTTTATTGTTAAAAAATACAAACCTGGTATCTTTTCTTGCGATGATAATGGTCCCCAACTAATATACAAATGGACTGGAGAGTTTTTCCCAGACCCATGTCATCGCATAAAAGCCCATGAAGCCTGTACTTATTGAGGAAAGCAAGCCAATTTACCCCAGCCTAAGAGAGAGAGAGAGAGAGAAAAAGAACGATTATTAAGATTATACTTAATAATAAAAAGTATTAAAAAAGCAAATTCACCTGTTGGTAAGATCTAAGCTGTACATTGAGTTGAACAGGTACTTTGTAATCATTTATCTTTGTTGGATTCATCAACTGTTCGATAAAGCTCTTCCGTTTTTCTTTCAACTCTACGAGCTCTGGTGGGAGTTTTACCGTACTGACCGCGCCGTCAAGCGGCATGAGTTGGATCAGGTCTGCAAATGTGTGTGTCGCAAGAGTGCGTATAGATGAGTTAAAATCGCTCATTTGTCCTAAATATTTAAAACTTTAATTTACACATTTTAAAAGAAAAAGAAAAAAAGAATTTGAATGAATATTTAAATGAAAGAAATACCGAGAACAGGGATAATAAGAAAAACTATGTAAGGTGTTATTTGGAGGTCTAATTTCTCCAAGAGTACGGCAAACATTTCAACAGCTCCTTGCCTGACGACAGTTTTGTTGTTTAAATTTACCATTGGTAAGACTTTGTCCACTATGGCTGTGATCACCTCTACAGGACTGAATTGAGCGAATGTCCCAATACATCTCGCCGCCATGTGACGAATGGTTTTGTAATTATGACTAAGCAAATGAACCAATTTAGGCAGGAGTTCAATTATCTAAAATCATTATTTTTTTATTATTATTATAAAGTTACGGGATAAATGAGCCTCAACGTACTTTTGGCCTTAGCGAGAGATTTACCAATGGACAGGTCACTTCTAGGATGTGTAAATTACCTATAAACTTATCTAAAGCAGTCTCATCTTTTATATCAAAACTTTTACCTACAAACAAAACAATAACTAAGCAAAACGTACAATAATTTGTCCAATAAAATTAAATTTAAACTGATATTTTCTTTTTACAATCTAAAGTTTCCTATTTTGATTAAATTGTTACAATATTCTTACTTGGTGGTAAAGTGATGTCCACATTTTTTACTTGTGTAATTGTTTCCCAGAGGTTTGGAAGTTGTTCAGGTAAGTCTTCTCCAAATTGTTCTGTGATTTGTTCTAGGGCTTTCTTACATCCTCGCCTCTGGATTCGGAATGGTTTCAGATACTGGAATCAAAACGTCGATATTCAACCATCAATATTAATTTAGAAAAAAAAAAAAAAACTTACCTGCTCTTCTTGTACAACTATTTCTTCAAGTTGAACATCATGCAGTGAAGGTCTCCCACGGCCCAACGTAGAATTGTTCTTTTTAAGAATCACCGCCCTTTCTGCAAACTTTATTGAACAATTTTTGAATTATTCTTAGGTGTAATATTTAAAAAGTATGTATACCTTGTGCTGATTAGTCAAAGTGATTATTCTTTCGGTGCTTTCAATGTAGCGAGGGTCATCTTCAGGAAACTGGGAAAAAAATTGAACTAATATATTTTTATGCATTGCGGTGCAGGTAAGTTTTGAAAATTTGGGCTTTATTGTGTAAAAACGGTTACAAATTGATTACTCCATTTGTTAGCCACTACTTTTTCCCATCTTTCTGGTGGGGGGGGGGATTGTTTAACCTTGTCCCAGGAAATATTGAGGCCTCTGGAGGAGTGAATGTGATCAGACTTTTATGTTTGTGGTGATGTATATATAAGCACAATAAAAGTTCCGTTATTCGGGGTAAGGTCAGAGAGGGGAGTCCACAGTAAACTAGAAACCTCAGATAATGTTTTTTTTAATCTAATTAAAAGACAAATTAAGAAGACATGTATTGCTTATCAAACAGAAAACATTCGATTTTTTGACTTTTTTCCTTCAAAAAATTGCAAACAATTACCAAAAAGTCAAATCGAAAAATGATCACAGTAATGCTGACAAAGTACTAAAGTCCTGTGACACAAATTTCAAAATTCCTCCTGTAAGCTTCGAAGGCCAGAGTTTTGGAGAAGAGATGTGTCAAAGAAAATGAAAGATGAAAGGAATTCATGCAACTAACTTTCTGGCCTTCCTTTAGGTTCCTTATCCTTCAAGTCAAAATTACCATTTTTGAACCTCTAAAAACTTGAAAATGATGGAGCATAATCTCCACCTTAAACTGATTTTTCTTCAAATAGAAGCAAAAAAGTTAAGCTTCTAGCTTTATTGGCACAGAGTTGACATATTTGGAGTTTAAGAAGGCCTAAGACGATTTACTAACTAGTAATGCTCTCTCTTATAAATCATTCAAAACTTACTTGTACCGCCAGCATAATATAATAAAATAAATTTTTCATAGAAAAATATTTACCATAGAAACTTTTGGTGTGAATGCTGGATCTACTGATATGAAGATACAAAGGTTTCCTACGATTTTCGCATTGGGGCACGGCCGCCTCGAAACGGATTTTTGCATCAGGCTCGCTAGATGTTTCGCCGATAAAATTTGCAGTTGTTCGTTCTCCTCTTTTTTTATACTTTCCATCAGCGGTTTGACAATGACAGTCAACTTGTCTGGGAGCTGGCCTAGCCAGAGACACGCGCTCGCCAACGACGCCTGAGTCCTGATGGTACGATTTAACAATCAATTTTAATTTTTAACTAGACATACAATTACAACTTACATTACATGGAGGGAAGTCTGTTGGGCCAAAATGCTTGTAATTGATGTATGAATGACCTGACGCCTCTCTAAAAGCTCTTCTAAAACTTTTGGCTTTAATTTGCTGTCTTGAAGCAAAGTTTGAACCTTCTTTCCAATAATTTCCTCCATTTTATCAAGAAGTAAAACCTGAAGAAATCCACAATGAAAATGATATACACTTTAAAAAAAACACAAAAAAAAAACCATGTTTGAAATTTTTACATTAATATTTAAAAACTCATCGACTTGGGGTAACTTGTAATGTTTTAATAGAGCTAAGAAATCTTTGGTATCCTGGAGGAGTCTAGAATAAGACAAACCTATTTCATCGTAATAAAATGTTTCATTTAAACACTCGATTAATCTAAAAAAAGAATACACATTTAAAAAGATTTCCATCTTTAACTTGTGCCAAGATTTCTTACTTTTCGACTAATTTTTTGGGTGGAGGACTAGGAGGATTACATTTGGCCCATTCTGTTATCACTAAACCTGCGACAAATCTCTGAAGCGAGGATTTGCTTTCTAAGTGAACGAGTAGGACTTTAATATAACAGTCTATTGGAGATTCAACATTGTCCATGTAATCAATGCCCGGTGCAGGCTGAACGATATACGTCGACAGTTTACCTATTGGGGGGAAAAAAATTGTAAATAAAAAAACCAACAAAATTTTAAATTTTAATATTTACCTAACATTTTAGCAGCAATGTATCGAGTATTAGTGCTGTTTTCTTCCCTCACAGATTGCGGCAGAGATTCAGTCCCTCCGATGTATTGTTTTAGATTTGTTCTAGAAGTGCAGTCAACGCCTGTTACACTTTTTAAGTGCTTGGCAGTGTGTTCCTGAAACAAGACTTTGCTAGACGAAATTCTTAATAATGCACAGAACAGAAATACCTTCATTAAAGACTTGGCCTGGATGAGTAAATTCTGATCGAAAGGAATCTTCGTCGACTGCATGGCTAAACACAGCCAGATCGAGATGAAAGGACAAGCTGCTATCAGTATATCAGACAACTGGCTTTTTTCAAGGATTACCGACCAAACTGACTCGACCGTGTTGTGAACGTTCGTCTGGTGTTCGATCAACGCCCTTTGATACACATGGCGGAGTGTCGGTTGTAAAAAATTGGGCCAAGACGAGAACGAAGGCTGCGACGGGAGGCAGCAGAAAGCCTGCAAAGCAGCTTTCCTGACTCCTGCATTGTTATGCTCTAAAAGCGACCACAATCTCTGGACTAGTTCGATCACAGTATTTTCACTTCTATAAAGTATTCAATTTAAATATATTAATTATTCATATTTCATTTTAATAAAACAAACTTCATACTTGATTAAGCAGTTAATGTTAGGCTTCAAGAGAAGTTGAGCAAGTAAAGGTACGAGAGTGTTCGCTGCTGGTGTCAGGTCATCTTGTTCTGGGATTATCAAGCAAAGGGATTCCAGGACGGAAAGCGCATAGTCGGGATAGGACGTTGCCATGATGTCAACAGCTATGCTCAGAGCGCCGCCGGCCACAGCAGTGACATCATCATTCGCATCTTTTAAAGCACTATAAAGGGAGTCAAACGCCTGTGGAAGAAGGTCAGCTAGTAAATCCTGAAAAAAATTTAAATATTGTAATTATTATTATTTTTTGTTGTAAACAAGTCAGTTTTATTACCTGTCTTACAGCGAACATGTATTTTATACCTAAAAGCCCTCCATGCCTTGTTTCCCAATCTTTTTGATTCAGAAATTTAATTAAAACAGACAAGATTTTCTTGATCCTATCTTTCTCCATTAGAAAAATAACAGATCCTAAAAATAAAACACGTTAAAAAAAAAAAATAAAAATAAATAAATAAATAAACTATGCAAATTATTTTTATTTTTTAAGTTACCTAGTGCTTGAGCACAGGTTTCCCTGACAGGAGCGACAACTTGATCGTTAATGAAATCGCCGAATCTGTCCAATGATAAAACAATAATGAGGCGCAGTGCAATATCTTCAAGCCAGCTCTGGTGGTGTTCTTCCATCTAAAAAAACGGATATAATTTTTATACTGTAAGCCAGCTTAGCGTAAGTTTCGAATAATTGCTAATATAAAGTTGTAAGGATTTTTGAACATATGCTGGAAATAAGGCTTAAAAAAATCTTACTGATCACTGACCAAGTAGGGAGTAAAGAGATGTTTTACACAAAACAGAAAATTACAGAAATGCAACAAGGGCTCCATTAAATAACCAAAGTCGAGGAGTTAGTGTGAGAAAGTTGTCACAGATATAAACTTGGGGTCACATCAAGACCCGAGAGGGCGACGTCTAATGGATTTAATAAGTAAAATGAAGTACATCTTCACTAAAGCTCTACGTGGCCATTTTATTTGTCACCGAGAATCGAATAGATTAAACATTTGAAAAATGGCAAAAAGGAAGGAAAATTCGCAAGCTGAGTTAAGAAGAGAAGTTGGTGTCCAAATTTAGCCGAAGGTTGTGGGTTCGAATCCTGACTGACTTTTTAATCTCAACCAATACCTTACATAAAGATTAATTAATTTTCTAGAGTTAAGAGTTTTGGCTGATTTATCTTAGATGATCGACTTTTTGTTTGTTTTATAATATTAAACAGCCAGTGTAATAAATGTTTATGAATACAATTTCTCTGGTTTATTGTATTTTTTACCTTACCTTCCAATACAAAAAAAGTTAAGTACTTCATGTTTTCTTGTTGCTTAGTGAAAAACACAGATTCTGCCTACATTATTCTCCAAGGATAGTGGTAAAATTACCTGTGACTGAGGTATGTCTGCAGTTTTCCCTCCACAAATTCCCTGCGTCTTCATCAAATGTTTTAGAGCGGTACCTGCACCGTGTCTCTCCTCCCAAGTCGGGCTGAATAGAGACGATGTAAGTTGGTCACAAAACCAATCCAATGGCCAGTCATTCACCTGAAAGAAAATAACAAATAAAATAATAATAATAAAAAAAGAAGAAAAAAAGAAAAAGAAATGACATTGAACATACATCTGCCGGCCAACTGTAGATATTGTCTGGGACGGGAAGGCAAAAAGTGTTCTCTTCGACGGGAGTCGTAGACTCTGTCTTTATTTTTTTAGCTTGCGGTTCCCCGTCCTCATCCTTCTCCTTGTCCTGACTTGTGCTTTTCTGAGTCTTCTGCTTCAAAACTGCCTGCCTTGCTTTTCTTTTAGCCCTATTTGCTTCCCGACAGCTCATTCCTACCACTTCACCCACATTTAACTTAAAACAAAACATCAAATGTTTAGCACAAAAGAAAAGAGCGAGAGAGAGAGAAAAAAACAACAACTAGAGTTCAGATGAAAATTATTGTTGTACCTTGCTTTTTTGCTTTGTTTTGGCATTGAATTCAATCTTCAAATCTTCATCAGTAAATAAGGTGCTTGTATCTAATCCAAATTGTGCCGATTTATCTAAACCTAACTGTTTATTCATCATTTCTTTTTGTCTCGCCAAATTTTCCTGACAGTCTCCTATATTCAAATTTTATACGTTAATAAAATAAATTATTTAGAATCGATGGGGAGAGAAGGAAGAGAAAATTTTTTATTTTGAATTTTTTTAATCAAATTACGTACCAGCATCTTCAACAACTTCGTACTCCTTCCCTTCAGATCCCATCAAATACGCACTTTCAGCAATAACTTTGTCTAAATTGAATGTATCACAGCTTAAACGTCCTGAGTTGATGTTGACAGCTTCGTTTGACTCTAAAAAAATTTTTTAAGCAACTTTCGATTAAGATAATAATAAAAAAAAAAAAAATCCATGAATAAAATCACACATACCTTCGTCCATCATTCCGATTGGACACCACTCGGGCACTTTTTTCAATACGGCCTCGACCGCCCAACCAGCCGCTATCCTCGTATCCCATGATGGCGACTTGAGATAAGTTAAAATGCTTTTAAGTAGGTTGTGCAATTCATGGGGGTGGAGGCTCTGCACCTCGCCCAGTTGGGAGGCAGCAGCCCTTCTTCTCACATTCGACGACCCTGTATCCAGCAGCGTAAACAAACGATCCAATCTGAAATATTTCATTAATTGATTTCATAATTATATTTTTCAGGAAGACAATTACTTGAATTTAAAAATAGTCATGTTAACAAAATATAAAGCAAATAAAAGAACTAAACTTAGTTTAATTTTTGCCCTGACTAAAGGCATTCATCTACATCTGTGAGACTCCATTGGTGCAATTAAAAAATGCTCATAAGCTCGGTCAATGAACTAGGGTTTGTGCCAGTTGTCTGACTCATTGCTTACAGAAATTAGTAAATATGAAAATGGTAATTAAAGAGGTGAAGCTTGTCATAAAAAAATTTTGTCTTGAGTTAAAAGCTATTGTTTAATAGTTATCTATTTTAAGCTCTGAGGTATACTCAACTACGGTGAAATTAGAAGAATGTCCTTCATACTTCGTTATGGGAAAAACTGAAGAAGAAAGTTTTATTCAGACAAAATCCAATGTCATACCTCCAGGACATCAACATAACGAATATTTATACAGCGGTCGACACTTACTTTCAATAAAAATAAAATGATAAATATATAAAGATTAAATTTTTCATTTCCATCATCAAGCAGTATAAATATCCAAAATTTGGATTATAATACTAACTCAACTTTCAATGTTCTTTTAAAAATAGCTCTTAGGCCACCCTACGACTTTCATTAAGCGTAAAAACAAGAGAGAACCACCTAGGTTTCTAAAAGAAATATAAAGCCCAAGTTCGGGTCAGAAAGCTTTTTTTTTTCTAAATAAGTTGTTAAAATCAAACTAGTTTGAAAATTTTTAATAGCTCCAGGAGAGGCATAATTGATATTTTTTTATTTTACCACCATTTTCCCATTACAGCTTTACCACTCTAGTGTTTGTTTTATTTCAAGTGCTTTTATTAATCAGTTTTGAACATCGAGACAAAAATGTCAAACTTGTTTTAAATTTGAGTGATTGCGGAAGAAACTTGATTTGGTCAGGCAAAACCAGTTTCTGATCATCTGCTTTCTCACTGGATCTGCCTGTCAGATGCATTTCAACATCTTGATTGATTGTATAAAATTGGCACCTGATGCTCCGCAACAATCAAAACGATATTGAGATTAATATCACTGAAGTTTTGTTAGAAAGTGTTTTGCAATTTCGAGAAATTCTGGATTACCAAGACATGCCCAACCAACCTCAGCCATCGCAACTTTTAAATTAGGTAAAATTAACAATAACTATATCATAAGACTACAAATAAAATATTTTGACAATATTAAACAGGTATTGTATATTATTTATTTGTTCTTAGGCATATTACGATTATTCTGGTCTGCCAATTTTTTAACTTCCAACATGCAAACAAACCACTCAAAACCACGATGACCTACGACAATTAAGTTACCAGGAAAAATCAAAAAAGTTCATTGTGGTTTTAAAGAGTTTAATAATTGTCTCCTCATTCCCATAAGGGACATTTTTTAAAATAATTTTTGGACAGTGGGTATCATCACTAAATACAGTGCAAATTTCACGAATTTCCTCGGCCAACCTAGTACTGATTTAAATTCATAAAATAAGCTTGCGTGAATTTTATCGGGTTTGAAGCCATAAGAAAGAAATAATTTCATCATTTCCAGTAAACTGCTCAAGACACTTGATGAAATGACACAATACCCTCTTATAACTGTCTGTGCCTTCAGTGCCGCTCCTAAGCCATATTTGGCTCCTTGCAGCATCACAATATCCTCTTAGTATCACACGATAAAAAATATAATTGTTCTATGTAAATAGAACATTGATTAATGGCACTGAAACAATAGCAAATCGCAAACTGCCCCAACTTTTCTGGTTACCCTGTGCATCACCGCACAGTGTTTAAATTGAACTGTAATAATTTACTCAAGCTTTCCTATAATGTATCTTATCAACCTTTAAAATTATTTATTTTGCAGTAAAAAAAAAAAAAATTAATTAATTAAAAAAAATAAATAAAAAAAGGCTCAAAACCCAGTCAACACTAAGATGATTTAGGAGATAAAAGTTCATCACATAAAAACATTTACATTGCATGTGACTTAAAAACATTTAAATTGTTGAAGTAAATTCTATTATTGTAACGATACAAGTTAATTAACTTTCAAGCCTTCTTAATAAAGTATTTTCCCAAATTTAAAAGGGCCTGGTAAGTTATTTATTTATTTTCTGATTATTCTGGCCTTTCTATTCTCAATTTAACATATAAAAAAAGGTAAACCACCTTGCAAAACCATGGAACCCTAAAAGTTAAAATAACTTGATGTAAATTCAATAAAATTTTCCGTCATTCGTATTTCAACATTTTACACCATAATACCTCACTAGGTTTTAAATCATGTTTAAATAATTATTCAGAAATCATGAGATGCGGTCTGGTGTGACGTAGGTTTCAGAGTAATCTTTATCGTGCCAACGTTTCGATCTTTATCGAGATCATCTTCAGGGCCTGGGATTTACCAATATTGTTTAAATTAAAAAAGAAAAGAAAAAAAAGCACAAGTAGGATGTGGAAAAAGTGAATTTATACAATGCAAAAATATATTTTTTGTATTCAATCAAAGTATTTCTACTGAGTAGAATCTCAATAAAGATTGAAACATTGGAACGATAAAGAAAATGTTTTTTTGAAAACCTACATCACACCAGACCGCATCTCACGATTTCCGAATAACTATCGGCTAATGATCACTAGCTACCAGACATCATGGTTAAATAAAATTCAAGGATTTGTTGAGGGTGCAAATACTCTGAAGCCTTGGTATAGCGTGTTCTGGCAATATCAAGAGGCCATGTGTATTTATTTGAAGTTCGAAGTCTACTATTATCCCTGGTCTCCCCATTCTCACTAGTTTTATCTGTCAGATGCGTTTTGACATTTTAACATCTTCAGTGGTCGTATAAAAAGAAAGAGATGACAAATAACCAATATTCCTTACAACTAATAATTGAATAATTGTCAAAAATTCAAGTATATCAATATTGGGATTATAATTACTATGTGGTGGTTAATGACCGTTAATCGAAATTATTCAAAAATCGTGAGATGCGGTCTGGTGTGATAGTGCCATTCTCGCCAAATGGGCACTGTGGGCATTCTCAACACGACCTGCAAGGATGGCACAATTACACAGAAGACAAAACACTTTGAGCCCTGAAGATGATCTTAATAAAGATCGAAACGTTGGCACGATAAAGAAAAGGTTTTTCTGAAACTTACATCAAACCAGACTTCATCTAACGATTTTTCAATAATTATAATTACTGCTAAGTCTTGACATAAAATATTTTGTCAATTTTAAGGGTGTATTTATTTATTTGTTGCTTATCATCCTGGTCTGCTTATTCTTATTGGTTTTGTTTGGTTGAAAATGCTGCAAAATTTTGTCATCGTCAGTGGTTGTATAAAAATAATGCTAACAAGCATACAGATGAACTAATTAAGTCATATTTAACAATAATTTAACAATAATCACATTAGTAAATGAAATGTGATATATCAGAAAGATAAAGCCTAAGTTTTGTTATGAAGTGATTTGCCAATTTCCTAGGTCTTGAGTATTATTTATTTGTGATTTGTTGTTGTTTGATTATCCTTGTTTGTCTATTCTTATCAATTGGAGGTCCGAAGTCATCAAATGTGTTGCACTATATGCTGCGAATGACTAATCAGTTTTATAAGGATAAAAATAACACTAGTTTGTATAATCATGTTTTCTATTCTTATCACAACCTTCAAATTGTTTGTGTTAATACAACAATCATAACTAAGTTTACTCTCAACAATTATTTGTAGTTTCGTCTCGTACGATTATCCTGGTAGGCTAATTTTACGAATAAACACACAGACCAACCAATGGCAGACCAGGATGATCAGGGACGATCAAGTCTAACATTGCCTCACCACTTTAAATTGTTTATGTAAATTCAATAATGATAACTAGATTAGTTCTACTTAGTTTCTATTTACTTCCAAATCTTTCTATAAAGTATTTTAACAGTTTTAAATAGATCTTAAGGGGGTTAACCTCACCTATAAATTTTCCAAAAAAACGCACAGACCAACCAATGAAGACCAGGTTGAACAAGGACAATCAAGTTAAATCTTCTCAGAACATTTAAATTAAACTATGTAATAAATATTGTAAAAATACTCAAGCTTTCCTATAAAGCATTTTGTCAACTTTAAAAGTGTATTATTTATTCGTTGTTTTATGTGTTATGATTATCCTGTTCGGCCAATTTTCCAAATTAACACATGGATGAGCTACTCAAGACCAGGACGATTGAGGAAGAACAAGTTCCATCATCTCACAATGTCAATAATTTACTCTCAAGCATTTCCATAAAACCTTTCCTTCCTACTGTATTATTTATTTGCAGTTTGCTATTTAGTGGTTGCATAAAAAACGACACAACGGTACAGAATGCAAATCAGTTCCTAAAAAAACCCATTCACACTTTCCCTCACCCTTAAATATATTCTTACTTATTTACATTCCCTCAAGTTTGGGTGGTGGAGTATATGATGATTTTCCATCACCTTTCACACTTATTGTATACAAGTAAACTAATTGAGGGGTCAATGAGGTACTAACTAAATATTCATTCACAGCAACACATGCACACTAATACATACATCAACTAAGGGCACAGAATTATCATTACTATATACAATAAAACCATGTTTCCTCCACTCTCTATATAGAGCCAAGGGCACCCTTCAATTAGGCAGGTCACATTGAGCGACCTTTCTCTACACCCTTTGGCCCAAAAGTGTACGTCTCACATGGCTTATTTTTAATCGTGTGAAGATGGCCTTTTTTTCTAAAGTCAGATCCAATGAGGGCCACTTATCAACAGTGCTCTTGATATGCGAGAGCTTATCTGTCTAT
This sequence comes from Cimex hemipterus, assembly GCA_039619505.1. Taxonomy (NCBI): domain Eukaryota; kingdom Metazoa; phylum Arthropoda; class Insecta; order Hemiptera; family Cimicidae; genus Cimex; species Cimex hemipterus. Next base: position 13,149,203 of record CM077112.1, read on the forward strand.
CCTGGTCATCGTGACACTGCTTCTTTCTTTTAATCATGTTTTTATTGTATTTTTTTTCTCTCTCTCGTCAGAGTCAGATTGCAGTGGTTAAGCCTGGAACTTGGTATGTCCCAGCCTCTTAATTGCCACACCCGACCGACCCAATTTTTTATTATTATTTTTGTTTACTCATTACGGTAGTTATTAGAAAAAGATTAATTTTTAGTTGTGCAAACGGCTAGGTTGTAATATTAATAAAGTCACTCCACCTTGAGATCCGTATTTATTCACATTGCAAGATTTCTTCTATAAAAGAACAGACAGATCAAGATTATCAGAAATGACCAAACATACACCAAAAAAGTTGTTTATTTCAAACAAAATATAAATTAAAAGACTTATTTTAATTATTTAGAAATCGTGATGTAGGTATCAGAAAAACATTTTCTTTATTGTGCTAACGTTTCGATCTTTTTTTTGAGATCATCTTCAGGGCCTGGGATTAACAAACATTGTTTACATTTAACAAATACATTTTGGATGTGGTAAAGTGAATTTATACAAAGCAAAATATATTTTGCATATATTCAATCAACGTATTTCTATTCACTCAATATGTTGGATTTTGAAGGGGTGGGGAAGGAAGTCGGTATAGACGTATATAATGTATATAAATCGCACTGGCAATCTCAACACGACACGCAAGAATGGAACAATTACCCAAAAGACAAACACTTTGAGCCCTGAAGATGATATCAAAAATGATCGAAACGTTGGCACGATAAAGAAAAGGTTTTTCTGAAACCTATGTCACCGCATCTCAAGATTTCTAAATAATTATCGATTATCTGTCACTAATCACCACACACTTATTTTTATATAAAACCAAATTAAATGAAATCAGAAATTCACGACTTTTACAAAAATATAATTAAGTATGATGGTTCGAAACACTAAAACACCGGAAAATAATTTGGTATTGGATTAAAAGTTAACCATTACCTAGTTTTGCTCCTAATAGTGCGTTACCTCGTCTGGTCTTGCTAAGGGCTTGATGTCTCTTAGGCATTGACTATAAGTGATTAGATTTCGTCTTGTCAAACATAATTCCACTTTTGGTCAATTCTTTGTATTAATCCCAGTCCTCCATGTAATAGGTGACAACTCGAGATACATGTGATCGAACATTATCATGCATTAACCCGAAGTTGTCCCTGAAACGAACAAATGGGACCACAGCATCTAAAACTTCCTCAATGTATTGTAACAAACAAATTGAAAGGAACGAGAAGGAGGCGATGGACTTTGGAACCTGTCTGAGGCAAAAAGTTCAGGAAGGCTAAAAGACGGAGGACAGAGGACATTCCATTGGGAGACAGCGAACAATCCACACCATACACAGCTGCTTCAACTGGGCTTGTAAAAAAACATTTGATTAGAAGATTTCAAGGAAACTGCATTCATCCTGCGAGTTCTTTCGTATTCCATATTTCCTTAATTTTATTTCCTTGGGGACTGCGCATACAGTAATATGAATTCATTTATCTTAGTTTAAATACTTCTCAATTATATTTTAAGTTTTTGTAAAGTCTAACAGTATGTTGATTCCACCCCATACCATAATCGAATGTCTTTGAAAAGGTTGTGATGCACGACCGATGAAATGAAGAGTCATCCAAGTTTTCCCTATGTGCAGACAGAGTCATCTGATTGCCATCTACCAAACTGGCCTTCGGTGAAGAGAACAGTTCAAGTGCCCAGATGAAATGCTGATTTGCCTTTCTACTGTGAGAACAAAGAACATGACGTGGGACATTTAGAGACTAGGCTATCCTCCTAAAACCTTCTGATGACTGTTTTACATCATTCCTCTATATTATGGGCTTGGGGTTGACTACTTATGATGTTAGTCATTAAATTCTGTAGCACTGTAAGAGCAATAAAATCACTAGCTATCATACAATAAACCTCTACATTCCCTTCAACTGAGACTTTTGATCCATCGTAGATGGTAAAGCGCGGCTGCCCACCCAGAACTTGGACTATATAATGGATAGTACGTCTGCCAAAGCATCTGCCCGGGTGAGATCTTCTGAAAAACAATTCAAAAAACCAACTCACTCGATAAATTAGCTCTGGGAAGGTTGAAATTGAACTGATTTTTTTTTTTTAAATCTAAAAAGAGTGTAAAAGGATTTCTAAAACTTAGTCGGCATTAAAACGATCATCTATAATTTATCTATTATAAAAAAATGGGTTTCTTCCCACAGATTAAATGGTTCTATATGGTAATGACAAAGGTAACACAACACCAGAACCATAAAGATTCCTTATACAGAACTTTTCTAAATATTACAAATGAAAAACTAAATAGAACGGCAAACTTTACATACATCTTCAAACAAAGGATTACAATCCTCCATACCATTTAAAAAAATGATAATGGCCTTGTGACTTATCTTAACCCCAATTAAAAAAAGGATTTTTGTATTATGGCTTGTTTTTCTTCTTTTTTTCTTCACATGCTTGTACGATTGCTTCGGACATCCCATGTTCAATTTCATTGCACAATGTACAATCTTAAATGAAATCAGCATCTAGGCTACAGTTCCCGTTCCCGAGATCAATTAATTTAACAAGTTAAACTATGAGCCAATTTCACTTGTAAGATTTTGTAGACATGCATGGCAATTTTAATGTGAATGAAATGAATACGTAGTGTGTGTTTAATTTAATTTCAATTTGTTATTATTATTAATAATTTTTAAGCGTGTTTTAACAGCTAAGGTCATTCACGCCATAACATTTAAATCTTCTATCTTAAGTTAGTTAAATCCCTTCTGAGTGCTCTGACTCCAAACAATCACTCAAAAAATTAATCTATCCTATTACCATCCAAAGCTTTAATTTATCCTTTTAAAATGCTTAATTTGGAAGGTCAAACCCATGCAAAAAACCAATTTTAAATTACAATATTTATTCCTGTTCTTTAATTAGAATTTCAAATTTTTGTTCTATACATATCCCACTGGTTTGTATGGCCAATAATAAAATTGAGTCAGACTAGCAAGTTTCAGCATGAGTTCAGGCTCATCGTTATCCTTTTATTCTTCCATTGATATACTAAATCCTCTTCATATGTTAGTCTTATAAATAATAATATATTTTTGTTTCAGACAATTTCTGATGTGTTAAATGTACTGGTAGAGAAACAATTTAGAATGGATTTGCTTCATTGAAGATTTTGGGAAATATGTAATAAACATTGTAAAAACTTAAAACTGAACTAGCTTTACGCTATAATTTTAATGACATAACTGCTTTAAAACAGGACCTTTAGATTAGAAATTCTCAACTCTTTTAGAAAAAATTCAGATTTAAAACTGACCTACCTAAAACAACAAAAAAGGGCATAACAAAATATTTTTAAATATAGATACACTAATGCTACTTAACAATAATAGTAAATTACAATTAGTTATGGTACATAGTTGAGATAAAGTCAATGGCACGAGCAGGATTCGAACCCATGATCTTCGTTTTGATACGCTGCTGTGCTCTACCACTTTAGCTATCGTGACCTCGATCCACTCGGACACCGACTTCCCATCTTAAGTGCGCCTTTTGAAAAATGGCAAAAAGGAGGGAAAAAATAAAAGGTGCGATTGAAATGGGAAGTCGGTGTCCGAGTGGATCGAGGTCACGATAGCTCAAGAGGTAGAGCAGCAGCGTATCAAAGCGAAGATCGTGGGTTCGAAACCTGCTTGTGCCATTGACTTTTTTTAATCTCAACTATGTACCATAACTAATTGTAATATATTAATTGGTCAAGTGGACCACAAAATTAGTGAATTTAATAATAATAATAAAACAAACAACACAAGACTTCTTGTTGTTTATCTTTGAGTGTACAACACTTTCTTCATTAAAAAAGTGAAATGGTTTATATTTGTCACACACATAAAAAAAAAGATTTCAAAATGAAATTCAAAACAAGTTTTTAATGGATTACATCTGGACTTTAGAGGTCGGGAACTTGTTTTTCTGCCACATACGACCCTGAAGCATTTATAATAAAGCACCTATTGATCATTTGATAACAGTAAAATACATTTTTATTATTTTATACATAGTTTTTAGGGAGTTAACTTTCCTTATTTAAATTTTCGATTTTGGGCATTGTAGTTTCTTGCCCACCTCTGGCAGCCTCAAAAATTTCTGGAAAAATTAAGAAATCTTCCACACACAACTTGCAGACAAACATTCAAATCTATAAAAATTTGGGAGAAGGCCTAAATCCCAATCAATTTAAGAAAGCTGGAAAGCGCTCTTTGAAACAAACACCGGGTTCCGAGCAACTTTAAAATCACTCATAGGTTGCAAAGCGTGACAGTCGACCAAAATTGCTTATTTTATTTATTTACGTTTTTAGTTTATATATTTTATTTATTGTTCTTTAATTTAAGAACTCTGAAAGCCTTTTTTCCTCCCTTCAATTTACATTTCACATTAATCTTCATTTTTGTCGCCATGTTTATGTTTTCATTCTCCTCCGACAGACGGAATTTTCCATGCTGTAATGGTACTTATTTAGTAGCTGTAATTTAATTCTATATTATTAAAGAAGTGCCTTTATTATTATTATTATTAAATAAGGGAGAGAGAGTTTCAACATTGGTCGGTTTCTCTCCTCACTGTCAGATTTGTATATAACTGTTCACTCAATGTACATTTTGACAGATAGGAATAAAGGAAACAACTTAAGGAAATTGGTATTCTTAATAGCTTATTATTATGGAAAATAAATTCAAGTGTTCGGTTGTTTGTCTTTGAGTGTACAATACTTTCTTCATAAAAAAAAGGTGAAATGGTTTATATTTGTCAAAACACACACACACAGAAAAAAAAGATTTCAAAATGAAATTCAAAACAAGTTATTAATGGAATTCGCCTGGACTTTAGAGGTCGGCAACTCATTTTTCTACCAAATACGACCCTGAAGCATTTATAATAAAGCATATATTTATCAATTGATAACAGTAAAATATATTTTCATTATAAATTTTTGTTTTTAAGAATGTTTCCAACAGTGGCCAATGTGTGTATTTTAAAGAAAAAAATATAATTCCTATCTGATCGGGCCGTTTACACAATAAATTGCCCTAGATCGTGACGGCAGGAGTAAAAGTATCGGATTGCTCAATAATTAAATATTAAAAAAAAAACTATCGGTAAATATTTGTATAATTAAATGTGTATTTACCTTGAAGCCATTTATTCTTAGAAGTATTTATTCTTGAGTTCCAAGCGTAAGAAAATAAGTCTTGCCTGCGAAAGGAAAAAAAAAAGAAGAGTAACGTAAACGTGTAACCAATAAAAATTAATTTAATAATTACAAATCACGGGGGTGGAGTCGTGTAAGGAAAAAGAAAGAAAACAATCGATAAAACGGATTTTTTCCCTTTAAAAAATATATATTTGTTTTAATTAGCACGTATTTGTTCCCGTTAGGTGAGAGATTAAAAGAACGGGTCCAGGCGGATAAAATGGAGAAATGTGTGTCAAACGGGAAGAAGGTTAAAGGAAATTATTATTAAAAAAAAAAACCTGAAGAGAGGAAGAAGAAAATAAGACCGTAGATAGAAAGCGGATGAATAAATTGATAGGAAAAAAACAAACACAAATCACCTAATTAGACATCCTGGGACTTCTTAAGGCTGCCCAGACGGACGAGCCATCGTTTTAGGCAGAGAGAGAGGCATTTCGGCGGCACGTACTTGAGGTCGAACGCGTAACTTTGACGGAGTTCCCAGGAGAAAACCATCTCTGCAGTGCCAAATTTATACTGACAGCCATGTTGGTGATGTCTCCGCATTTAAGCGGCAGTAACCACAGGATTGGTCGGAGGCCCACTCCCACTACCCGACCTGTAAATCAATAAGAGACGGCCATTTTTTCCCTCTAATTCCACCGAACAGTTTGAATATTTGTCCTGGAGTCAAAATTTACTTATTTATTTAAAAGGTACAAATATAGAGATTTAATCCCCTTTG
>CM077112.1:13155244-13172150 GCA_039619505.1 Cimex hemipterus
TTTATGCTCCTATAAATGTACGCATTTGAAAAATCAATTTGGTTTTATACACATTACAATGTGGGGACCGCCAAACCTTCCAATATCCAACGCCTCCATTCTTTCATCTCTAAAGTCCTAGATCCCTTATTAATTTTTTTTCTTTTTTTTAAAGGTACAAATAGAGCTTTAAGTTCCCTTACAAATACAAATTTAAGAAATAAATTGAGTTTTAAAAATATTAGAATTGTGGTACCACTAAACCTTCCAACACCTCCAATCTTTTCAATCTAAAGTTAACAGATCCTTTATAAATTTCATTTGTTTATAATTAATCTATTTATTAAGTAGATATTTGTAAAATAAATTTAGTTATTTAGTTTTAGAAATATTACAATTGTGGGACACCGCTGAACCTTCTAATATTCAATGCTTCCAATTCTTTCAACCTAAAGTAATCAGATCTCTTATAAATCTTATTTACCTATTGTAAAAATACAAATAGAATTTTAAGTCCCCTTATATGTACTTATTTTAGAAATAAATTTAATTTCATAAACAGAATTGAGGGGAACCGCTAAGCCTAATATCCAATGCTTCCAATCCTTTCAATTTAACTTCCTCAGGATGCTTATAAATAGTTTTTATTTATTTAATTAATTTAAGTAGACCGTGTGGTCTACTAGCCAAGAGTCTGACGCCTTAACCACTCGGCTACCACAGCCCCCTGAATTGTAGGGTAATACAAAACCTTCCAATATCCAACTCCTCCAATCCTTTCTGTCTAAAGCAAGCAGATCTCTTATGAATTTTTTTTCTTTTATTCATTTCAAATATACAAATAGAGCTTTAAGCCCCCTTACATATACATCTTTTTGTAATAAGAGTTTAGCTTTATAAACATTTCAATTGTGGGGAACCGCTAAACCTTCCGATATCACACACTTCCAATCCTCTCCATTTCAATTAAAAAAAAGAAAAAAAAAACAAACTTTTTTCTAACCTACATCACAATAGACCACAGCCACAATCTTCAAAAAAAATTTTTTTTTTATTCTACAGTCAAGTGTGCAGATGTTAAATTTTGACTTATTTTGTAAATTTTAAGTTCAATTACCTTTCATTATTTTTATAACAATAAAATGTTTTTCATAGAAATTATTTTTTCTCGCACCTCTATACGTGTATGTAAGTTAAATAACTTCAACTGCAGATTTCCTTAACCCCCCCCCCCCCAAAAAAAAAAAAAAAAAACCAACGTATTTAACAATAATTACAACAATAAATGGGACTTTTTTTGGTATATTTATACTAAACATTCTTTCAAGCTATTTTGTTACTTTACATATTGTTTAACACTAATAATTTAAGTGATTTAAATTAGTAAATCATTTTTCCTTTATAACATTATTTTTTTATTACAATTAATTAAGGCTTTTAGTTGAGATAAATAAGAGAATAAAGAACATAATTGTAATATATTAATTGGTTAAGCAAACCATTAAATTAGCAAATTTAATAAATTATTTTTTATATTGTATAATTCTATATTTAAATGTTTTTTTTTTTTTTTAAATTGTATTAATTCTATAAAATATTATTCAAATCAGGTCAGCCTGAGAGGTGAAAGTGGCCACCCTTAATATTTTTAATTAACTCTTAAAAATCCTTCATTGATTCACTTACAATAATATTTGGCCCGTTTTAAAGGATTAAAGGTAAATAAGACACAGATGTAATCTCACACTCGTGTTTACAATTGGATTTTGTAAACGAATCTTTAAATAGTCAACAATCTCTTTTCATTTTTTTTTTTTTTTTTTTGGTAAAGCTTCTTTCTAACGTTCCGGTGGTTTGATTTTTTTTTTTTTTAAGTTGTACCATTTTTAAGTTTCAAATTTGTTTTGACTGTTGGTTTTAAGTGATACAAATTCGGGTTTTTTCTTTGTATGTCAATTTTGTTTGTTTGGATTGTTTCTTTGTCAATTCACACCATATTTTTAGGTCTTTCTAATTGCCAGCCTTGAGTAATTTCACTGCCATTTTTTCTGTGCTGGTCAGCTTATTTTCCTTATTATTCAAAGAACCATACCCACGCCCCCAAATTTCTACTATATAAGTGACAATGCCTGCTATAATTGAGTAGAAGATTCTTTTTTATTTTCTTTTGAAAGTCTGTTATTACAAAGCTCACTTTTCTTCTTTGATTTTGTCTAATTGTATGTAAATAAAATAAAATAATCATTGTTATATCTGGATGGAGCTGGACTTGAACTCGATACGGTGTTCATACCACTTTATCTATTGTGACTTCGATCCCCCAAGACACCAACTCTTTATCTCAACAAGATTTTAAAATTTCTCACGTTTTAGCAAATATTCAAACTTCATTTCAACAACACTTGCCATAAAAATTAGAAACAATTTAAATAATCACTTTGGTTAATGAGGACCAACTTAACACACATATTTTATTATGTTTTATTGTTATTGTGAAGAATTTGATTATAAAATTACATTTATTTCTAAAATATGTACATTTAAGAGTGTTTAAAGCTATTTGTACCTTTAAAATAAATGAATAATAAATAAAATTATTGTTTAAGGATTGTGATAAGGGTGAACTAAGTTTTGCAAAAAAGCGGACTTTCATTATCTCTTGATAATTTTTATTTTTATTATAAGGTGATAAATTATCTATTAGAGTGTTTGTATATATTTTTTATTGGTTTGAGTAGATTTAATAAAAATAAAATGAACACTTTAACTATATACAATGTATTTGGCATTGTATCAGTGTAACCAAGTAGAAGGTTGCAGCATGTGTATAAACTGTACAGCGCTTGGTACGTGTTGATTGTATGTTTTAAGTTTTTTTGAAAAAGGCATTTCTTCTTCGTCATGGATTTTGGTGAGGACGACGAAGAAAACTCAATAGTGACAGCACGTCGGAGGAAAAAAAGGATCAACAGAAAGACAAAATTGCACATCGTTTTCGACGAGGAAGCCAGGAGGTAGAGTTTGGGCCAGTATCTTTGGATGTGGTACTTGCATTTGACTATAAATTCAAATCCTGAAAATAAAACTCAAAAGTTTCAATAGTTAAAACTTCATTTCAGAGAATTCCTAACGGGTTTTCGCAAACGCAAGCAGCAGAGGCGCTTGGCAGCTCAAGAGGAACTGAAAAACCAGTTGAAAGCCGAGAAAAAGAGGATAAAATCAGAGGTAAGATGAATGAAATTTCTCTTTGTAAAATCGTTTTTTAAATTGAGTTTATTTCTTCCAGGCTAAAGAACAGTATAAAAAGTTGGTCCACTCGTACAAACCGATACCAGAGTTGGAAGAACAGTTCGCCCAAGAGTTCGATGTCGACGATGCGAAAGTCAGTGTTCTCGAACTGGACACTGATCTTTTAGCCAAGACGAATTTTCTTATCGGGAGAAATCGAGTAAGTAACCATTTTTTTATTTTTTATATAACTTTATTTAAATTTATGTACATAGTACCTTATATTTGTTGCATAATGTTTAATGGCATCAAACAGTTCTTGGATCTTTAAGCTCAGCAGCTACCCCCTCATTAACATGTTTTAATCTAATTTAATCACAGTTTATTAGTTAATTATAGTTGGTTATCATATCGGTGTGTAGCGTCTGCGGTGTGGACGTTGCAGTGGTAACTCACCTTTTTTTTTATAGTTGGTGGATCGTATCTCAGTGAATCATGAAATTAAAAATTTATCTTCTGAACTAAATAAAAACTATCAATACTTGATCACAAATTATATTAATAAAAAATAAATTCCCAATCACAAATTATAAAAAGATAATTGTTTACAGTAAGAATAAGAAAAATATTGTACAAAAGGGAAAAATCAACCAAAATTCTAGTGCATGCACCAACAGAAACACTTACAATGTACCTTTTACTAAATTAAAAAAACAAACATAAACTCATGACACTTTATAAAAAATTTAAAAATTAACATGGGCTACGTCTTTTTCTCACCTTTTCTTCAACAAGAATGAGCCTGTCAGCCCTTTCTCCTCTCACACTAGGTCTTTCTGTCTTTTCTATTCGTCTCCATGGTGGGGAGAAATAGGAGACTTTATGAAATTAACGTTAGAATGTGCAGGAGGTAGGTGGTCCGGTATTCCTTGGATTTCAGTGTTTGGGTGGGACTGGAACTTGCTTAACATCTTCCAGTAGCTGTCTCTCAGTGCATGGTCCACTAGAAGAATGTCCAGGTGTCGGTGTAGTGTGGTTTTTCGCACATACCTGTGGGATCCAGTTAAAATCCGTAAGGCCCTGTTTTGAAATGTCTGGATTCTCTTAATTTGGCTGTTCGACACTGAGGCCCAAACACCAGAGCCATATGGGTCGAATGAGGGACTTCGTCTTTTGTTGCCCAGACTGATAGTTGGGCTCTTAAGTAATGGTTTGAAGTCAATTAGTCTGCATCGCGACATCGCTTATGTGTTGATGCCAAGCCAGCCTCCGGTCAAGAGTAACACCCAGATATTTTGTGTGTGTCGATTCACTGACATTCTTATTATTTAGTACCAACTGTTCATTGGTTTTTTTCAGGTAAGTGAACTGGACTAATTTTGATTTATCTGGGTTTAGCTTGACTTTCCGCTTGTCCGCCCATTCAGAGACTTATAATAAAGAGAAATAATTTTAAAAATTCTGGGAGAAACTCGTCCTCTTTTTTCACCGTTTCTACAAAAAACAAAGCAGGGGATCAGAAATATCTAATAACAACCACAAACTAATTATTCAGACAATCAGCTTATAACAAATGTCTACTGTTCCTTGAATGATTACTGTCATCAATGCTCAGGCGCTAGACTGGAAGGTTAGAGCAATCCCTTTCACACAATCATGCAACAACACCAACCTCATGCAATTTTCCTTGCAGGACAGATTTTATTCACGCCAAACTTTTTGGCTTCTGCAAACGTTATGCTTCTGTTTACATACTACGATTTACTTGTGCAAATGTGCTTGCACAAGTCAATTGGCACAAATTGCATGAGCATGTAAAATGGCCTTAAGAAGAAGGAGACTCAGACAGTGATGAAGTCTATGGGGAAAAGCCGCAAATTAAGAATGTATTTTGTTTGTGTTTTTCTCTTCCAATTAGACTTTTATTATTATTCTTTTTATTATTGTTGTTATCTACTTTGCTAACAGGTCCCTGTGGCGACTTCATAAGTCACCAAGAATCCTGTTTACAAGATCTTTGAAAATATGGCAAAAAGAAGGAAAATTCGAAAGGTTTTAGGTTTTGATGAGTTGGTGTCCTTGTGTATCGAAGTCACAATGGATAGAGGTTAGAACAGCTGTGAATTGAACTGAAGGTAGTGGGTTCGAATCCCACCTGTGACACCAACTTTTTCATCTCAAACAAAACCTTAGATAAAAATAATAATTAATTAAAATTTAAAATTAAATTATGGAGTCTGTTTTTCATCGTTTGTTGTTGTTTTCAGGGAAGTGAGATGGTAAAGGTTGAAAAAGAAGATCCAGAATCAAAAGGAGAAGAAGAAGAAGAAGAAGGTGTGCCAGGGATGGAAATAAAGACTAAAAAGGATATACAAAGGGCAATGAAACAAAGCACCATAAACAGTAAAGTATTTCAGAGGAAAAATAGAATCGAGCAATTGAAACAAAAGAAGAAATCGATGAGACAAAAAAAGGAGACTATGAAAATCAAGGCGAAGTGTAAAAAAAGGAAAAAAGGACATTTGAAAAGTAAAAATAAATCGAGGAAATAAATTTTTATATATTTTTCAAATTATTTATTCCACCCCCCGCCATTTGTAACAAATATTAATGCTGAATTTCATTTTATGCTTTTTACAAGTGTTATCTAAAAAAAAGTAACATTACTAACATTCAGCTGATGATACTCATCCATTCATTGTCCATTCTTAAAGTTTATTTAAGTTAGTTCGGTACTTTAAAAATGTTCTACTAGGAATGTCTTTATTTAAATTTTTAAATTTTTTTCGGTGTGTGTGGGTGTACTGTTTATTTTTTTTGCTTAAAAAATGTATCAAAAAAAAGAAAGATCAGTGAAATTGAAAACTGTAGTTTGGTCGTTTTTGTTTTGCTTATCTTTATTGTTTTGGTCTGTTCATCGTAATTTGGTTTAGACTTGTTTTGACAGACCACAATATTGAAAACAACTTTATTACAAATTACAATTAAGTTTTTTAGTTGAGATAAAAAAAAATCAATGGCCCAAGCGGGATTCGAACCCACAATCTTTGGCTGGAGACAACACTGCTCTACCACTTGAGCTATCTTGACCTCGATCCACTCGGACACTAACTTTCCATCTCAACTGCACCTTTTGAATTTTCTCTTCTTTTTGCCATTTTTGGAGATCGGAAGTTGGTGTCCAAGCGGATCGAGGTCATGATGGCCAAGCAGTGGAGCAGCGGCCAATCAAGCCTAAGACTGTGAGTTCGAATCCCGCTCTTGCCATTGAATTTTTTATCTCAACTAAAAACTTTAATTGCAATATATTAATTGGCCATGTGGACCACAAAATTAATGAATTTATTACAAATTCTAAGATTCCAAATAATTACTTACTACAAGTATTATTTTTTATATATTACTTTTCTAATATTATAAATGAGAGTTCATGAAAATCTAAGTCCAAATTTATTACCATTCCAACTTTATAACTAACTTATTAACTTATTTCCTGGTTTTATTATCAGAATGGGTTTTAATATCTGTGTTTGTTTTGTAATTACAAGTACACCATCTTGTAGCTCTAAGAAAAATCTATTTAGTGATGAGAGCAATAATGCCAAGAAAGATAATTAGAGTGATGAAGAGTACTTGCCCAAGAAGAAAACCCGAAAGGCTAAAAAGTTTCTGACTCAAACAGGAATGAAAACCAGGGGAAAAGACTGCAAAAAAGGCAGGTGCTAAAAAAAACCCCTCAAGCAAGGGTTAAAACATGCATCATACTTTGTCCCTTGAACTTGCGACCATTGCCTGGCAAGAACAAATAGACCAGCATGTGGTTGTGGACTTTAGAGTCTGGTCTATAATTAAAGAAAAGAATCTTTATGATTAAAAAATGATAATGATTAGAGTGGACTAAGAGGGAGGGTTATGTACTTCAAGCACTGCAGCTTTGTTGGTTTACTTTATATTGTAACTCGTACCACTCCTTTCACAGTATTTATTGTGTTCTCTTGCAACCAAAGATTTCAGTTCTTTCTTTTTTATTTATATAGGTTCAATATTCACTGTACAAACGACAAATGTGTAGAATCAAGGCTATGGCTTCTCTGTGCTTGCCTTAAGAATTGACCGCTTCGGTGTTTTAATGGCCCAGGATTAGACCTGTCTTATCTGTATCGCTGTCGAAGTTAGGCTCAAGGGGCTGTCGACAAGGTCATTTCAACCCCTAATGCATGCAGTTTTAACCTGAACTCACTCCCTCTTATTTACATACCTTTCACTCAACTAGGATGATTGCATACTAGATCTTCCTAGAGAGCTAACTATATTACGGACTAATTGAGGGTCAATGGGGTTCTTGATATTCTGCCATTGACACTCTTTTTCCACATACACATTCACACATATAAATACAATCTAATAAAACAGTTAAAACATCTCTGAAACAATAGCAATACATGCAATAAAGAAATATCCCAATTTACTCCAGAATTGAAATACAGGACCCACTGGTTTGCTACTGTACTCAAGCACAATTCTTATATCGGGTGACCTTCCTACTTGCTCTTTATAAGGAGCCAAGGAAAGACACCATTTAATTAATTAAAAATAAGTTTGGGTGTCCAGTTCTTTAATGTGGTTCTTGTTTATTCTTCAATTTTCAATTCAATTTTTTGAAAGGATACAGTTTTAGCTGGGGTGTCTGCCACCTTGAAATACACCCTCAGTGTTAAACTATTTATAAATAGTTTTTTTTAAGGGAATTTAGGCACTTCCGAGTTTGTTTAGAGTTCAATAGTTGAAATATGGTTAGAAACCCTAAGTCTTAAGAAAATTTCTTCAGTTATTTGCTTCTTTACATCCTAGCATAAAATTCTCATTGGAAATAAGTAAAAAAAGGCTGTTTAAATTGTCTAGAAATAAATTAGTCTGTAGAAGTAGATATATATAAAAAACCCACAACAGTGGAAACCATAGACACCAGATCACTCTTCACATCCTTGGATGCATAAAGCTGCTGGATTTTTTTTTTTTAATAGTCTATGGATATTCAACTATTGAATTGATGTGAAAAAAAAAATAGGTGAAGAAGGAGCTTGAAGAATCTTAAGAGCTTCCTGCCTACGATCTGTCTAATAGTTGCATCCTTGAGACATGTTTATTTTAAGCGTACATGTTTCTAGTATCGAGTAATTGGGCTTGAAAGAAGGTTGTGGTGGATCCCAGAAGAAAAAGAAAAAAAATACGTTGAAGTTTTCTAATCAGAATATCGAAATTTCTACAAAAATGATGTACACATTTCGTTAGTTGCTGTAGTTTTTGGGCTGCTTCATTTTCTGTATTTCCAACCTGGCGGTAATCCCCCGGATCAAATTTCAACGATTTTTCTCCAGCCGTATTTTCTCATGGCGTAGGGTTCCATGAATGAGACCTGCTATGTCCCCCAGCCGTCATTACGAGGAGAGTATAAATCTTCTTGACACCAATTTGGGGAGACCTTTAAGTGCGATTCGAGGGCTTTCCCTCGTAACGAAGACAAGCCCTTGGAACTTCGGAAGAGGGCGAGAGAAGAGGGAGGAAAAACAACAAACAAATCAATATGTTGGGGAGGGCTGTCATAATAGCAGGGGCGAGGGACGTTCATGATGGATCATCGACTAAACCACTCACGGGATGTTTCACTTATCGGAAAATGGACTTCTACCGTCGGGTTTCTTCCCGAGGAGAGAAAAAAAGGCATATCAGTCCTTTTTATCTTCTGCGTTGTAAGAAGAGAAAATAATTTACTTTTACGAGAAAATACTGAGGTTTAATTAATGCATAAATTCTGTCACCTGGGACAAGCTGATTTATGATGTAGTTCATCTTTCTGACAGCCATTAAGTTTTAAGAGACAAGGCTTTCATTTACTCGAAGATAGCTTTACGAAACGCAAATTTATGGACAGAACACAATATAACTTTTTCTTTATTCAGTACGAAACAGCTGCTTTTCAAGCCGTAGGTAGTTAGGGATGAACTCATTGTGTCAATGCTGTAGGAAAACTGCTTTGCCTAATCAGACACTTTCTTATTTGTAACGTATCGTAATGGACAGAATCGTTGATAAAATTTTAATAAGCAAATTTACAAACCTTGAGTAGGTTAAATCAATAGGTGGCGCGTCATAGAATGCTAGAAGACCTGTTGATCCATGGAGGTTGGAAAAAGAGTAGCAGATTAACGTAACAACTAATTAAGGTAAAAAAGTCTTAAACATGTATTATGTTCTAGGTTGGTGTATTCCGATTTGGTCTGCCCTCGCAGTTTTGGTCTTGTATATGACGAATACCAGTGGGCAAAACTATCGATATTAGGCGTACCAAGATGATCAGAGATGACAAAACTACAGGTCGCGGTCTGATGATGATGAACCTTGTATTGTACCAAACGTATTCTTCTAACTATGTCTATTCTGTTTGTTGGAAGGATCGTCACCCAAGACCTCGAGCAGGCATATCGCAATAGCAACTGGTCATGATTAATTATTTTGATGTGTTTGTATTTTATAGATGGATGGGGTAGAAGAGGTTGCATAGAGACCTTGCATGAATATTGTCGAAATAATTGAAATCGAACTATCTTCAGGTTCATCACCCCGCAGACCTCAAGAGGGTGTCTCACAACTAATTTTTTTTTAATGGCCTCGCCTTTTTGGCAGCCAAGATGGAACCAGACCAGGCCAGCCCAGGCAACCTCCGAGCACCTATAAGTATAGACTTGACAATTGGTCAACACCACTCCGATTCGGATGCTTCAGAAAGATGGGGATAAAAACCACTTACATCCCCTGAAGGTGCCGGGGAAAAGTCCGCATCTTCACCGCAGTCCGCCGGGGTCCAACTTGCCCTGAGCACTTTCTTCGACCCCTGTCAGCGGAATCCCAGCCCACTCGGCTACTTGTCTTAATTACATGTCCAACCCGTCGTTCTGTAGAAATTCATAAATTCCTCTTGAAACTTTTCCGTTACCTGGTGGTGTTGATATGACTATGGTATGCATAGAGGTTTTTTGGGAGGTATATGGGTAGAAGTGATTGCCACAGAACCTCTTGCACCACGCTGGATATTCTTCATTTCACAGACCTCAAGACGAAATCTAACTTCTGTTTGATCATTTCTGACCATGTTGGTCTATCCTCCAAGCCAAAACCGGTTGTGACTGGCAAAAATCCGCAATGACTGAATTTCCAATTAATTGGAAACGACCAAACTGCACGTTCATACCGTGCACACCCCAGAAAGAGATCTCACTATGTCAGCTTTGTCATTTCCAATCGGATTGGAGTATTAGCCAGAACAACATCTATCTGATAGACCGAAATCAAAAAGGATCGAATTACAAAATGATTGAAAATGACCAAACTAGAGGTTCATCACCCCGCATACCTCAAGAAGAAATTTCATACCTGCAGCTCGATCATTTTCCATTATTTTGGTTATCCGTTAGCATTTCACAACCGAAACTGATTAGTTTGACCTTTCTATGATGATGTATCGATATTTTTGAGATTTATATGGGAAGCTTGCACCAAGCTATTAATGACTCCCCAGACGTCAAGAAGAAATCTTATCACTGCTGATTGGTCATTTCTGATCATTTCTGTCTGTACCCCTAGCTAAAACTTTACTGCCTGGCCTAAATCAACAAGTATCTTCTGTCGAAATAATTTGACAGTCCAAGCTACAATTTACTATTTATCGTCCCATAGACAGAAGAAAGGAGGAGACATCACTCAACAGCTGCTTGATAATTTCCTACCATTTTGGTCTATCCTCGATACTTAAACTAGTCTGACAGACCAACATGGTAACGACAAAGCTAGAGGTTATCATCCTCACGAAGAAATTAATGTTCTCAAGTCCAAGCCAAAATTTCCCTGACAGACCAAAATCAGCGCGGTCGGTTTTCAAACTACAGGTTTGTCATATTTGTAAACGTTATATTATACCTACTATATTGTTTGTATAGACCTTGGTGGTGTCCTACGATTTTGCCCTGCCTCTCCTCGCTGTCTTGGTCTTGTGCTTGATTGCTACTGACAAAACTAGGGAACTTAGGCGGACCAGAATCTTCGATCCAGCTAGCAGAATATAATATTAAAAGTTTTATAGAGATAATGAACTGTAGTATTTATTATATTCTTCTAGCATTGTCGTTTTCGATTCGGTTTGCTTCATCTTGATGTTCTGGTCTGTCAGACGCGTCTAGGATTCTATTATCAGTGAGCATGAACTTGTTTATAATTTTACATAAATCAAACAGTAAAATAAAATAAACTTTTGCAATAAATTATGTATTTAAAAGAAATATCGTATTTGGCTAAACTTGTCTGAAAAGTCCGTACGTGTCAGTCTGTCAAACCTGTTCGGGTCTTTTATTTTTTCTTCCTCAGATAGTTGTTATTTCCTCAGAAAGACAGGACAGGGCGCAACTTGAATAAATAAAAAAACTTCTTGAACATTCAAATAGTGTAGAACTACGAATCGACGGTGTAGCAACACTATTTAAAAGCTTTCTTTTTTCGAAAGCACATGTGTTGTAGATCAAAATGTTCGTTGAAATTAAAAATTGCATTTGGAAATTGCAAGAAAAACAGAAACAAACAAGAAATAAGATACTAAAGTTCTTCTTCTTCTTCTCCTTCACCACCTTCACCGAGAACACCTTTGACCGGAGGCGCTGGAACTTTCGGCATATGCGCTAGCCTCCAGGCCTCTTCTTCTTCTGGAGTAGGGTCCGCGATTTCCATGATTTCCGGGCCGTGTTCGTACTCCCACCAGATCGGAGGGACGGGAGACGGCCAGAAGTAGTTGGCGAAGTGTTTGGTACCGAGGCCGACGTAGATGTTGACGAAGGTGTAACCGCGGTTGACGCAGAAGGCGCCTGGCCAAACGTTGGAACGCGCCATTACGATCTGGTTCCTCCCCATCGATCTGTAGGCCCTTCGAAGGGACCAACATTTATCCGCATCAGGCGAATCATCTCTGCTGATAAGTGTGAGAGGCGGAGGTCCGAAACGCCCTTTCAACTCGTCTTCGTCCCAGTCCGCCCAAGCTTCTCCGAACTCACCGAAGTCGTCGGGTTTCTTCCAGTACTTGGTCCTCCCTTGGGGCAAGATGTATTGGCGACAGTGCATCCAATATTTCCTTTCGGAATGCAAGAGGCATTTGAGCGGCGGTGGGTGGTAATCTGGGTTTTCTATGAAGCCGCCAGGAATCACGTCGTCTCCCATGATCTCTTCTTCACCCAATTGGGTGATGTAATATCCAACAGGACATATCGTCGTACTGGCCGTGATTCTGGCGATCTGAGCTCTGAGCAAATGTTTTTCTTTCCCTGGGAATTGGGGAAACGAGAGAAATTCGTGTTCCAGATCACCTGTGAGAAATCTAGTAATGGTCCTGGCGCACGTTATCTGCAGGGGTGTCACTTCAGGCAACCTCACCCAATGATCGTAAGGGTTGTTGCACACGTAATACTGCTTCCAGTTCAGACCTTCTCCGAGAGGCTCTGGCGGGACGACTATCTCTTTGAACCCCGGGGGCTGTGGCACTGGAGGCATTTTGTATTTCGCGAGGAGATTCAAAAACGGGGGGCCCGGAGGTTCGGGCTGCTCCGGCGGTTTCTGGGCTTCGACTTCAGCCAAAGCTTTCACGATTCCTTCTTTGATGGCGACTACTTCTTCTTTCATACCTCGGAGCTTCTCGACTACGTCGGCTTCTTGCTTCCTCAAGTGCCCTTTCGCCGCTTCAGCTGCAGCGCTGGCCTTCGCCATGGAGGTCATCAATTTTTCCGCCTCTTTAGCTTGAGTTATAACATCGGGATGGGGGTCCGCTTCAATAATGTAATAATTTTTGTGGAGGCCGAATATTTTCCCCCAAAAGCGTGCTTTTGAGATGTTGTTCTGTTCCGTGACCTTTTTCATGGCGATCATGACATCGTAAATTTCGACTTTTGTCAGGCCGACTCCTGCTTCTGTCAAAAGTCTCATCTTTTCGAGGTACTGGGGGTCGGGTACGTTGTTGGGATCAGGCTCCCTTTCGTCGTTGTCCCATTTGTACTTCAAGCCGGTGTACAAACCTCTCGCATTTTCACTGGGCACCCTGGCCAAAGGTTCAGTGTACACTTCACGAAACGGGGCCGGTTCTCTCACACGAACATTTTTAAGCAAATTCCTTATGATGTGTTGGAACGTGTCAACTGTGACTTCACCTTTATACTCACTCACTCTCTGCAAAGCGTGCGTCAAGAGCTCCCAGACGGATTCATCGTTGATTCCAAGTTTTTGCAAGTACCTGAAGATAAAATTCATTAAAGACGAATAAAGCTATTAAACAGAATACAAACCGTTTGGATATTTGGAAATCTTTTTTCGGGTTTGGCATTTTCATCGGACGGGCGTACTGCCAGACCTTGCTGTCGTCCGGGGTCAGCGCCGGTATCAGTTCGTCTTTGGCAGGCTTAGGCTGCTCCGTGGACTTCACACTCATTTTGGAGACTTTGTCCGGCTTCGGTTTCTCAGCCATTTTATCACAAAAGGAATACCCACTTTAATATTCCCAATAAAATGTTATATTGAATATACACATATGCTAATAATATTTATCATGTGAATTGTAAAATAGCAACGTGACTCAAATAGTGACATATGAAATAGATCAAAGCGAAAAATTAACATAAAACTACTGGATAAAGTGCAGTACACTATATTTGTTTTAAGTAGTACATGCATAAGTCGAGGGTTGTCAGGACCGATGGAAATTCATGTTAGTTCAAATTACGTCTGTTGAAACTTTTAAGCCTCATCTCGTGTTGCCCAAAAGCTCGCCGTCTAATGGGCCGAGGTGTCTAATGAGTAAAAGTAAAACCGGAAACATTTCCCAAGGGATGAAGAATAACGGGCTCTCTGTGATCCGACTACAAAAATAGGCCTATTAATAGCGAAACACGCCGCACCCCAGTCTTTTCCAAAGGAAAGCAGGTCCTAATTTCCGATGTTATTAAAAGGGAGTTATAAGACTAATTGCGAAGGTAGGCCCGACCCGACGGATGCGGATGAGCCGTTTGACACTAATTCTTGTCAAAGACCTGGTAAACTGAATTCAGCTAAGTTGTTCCCAGTTTGAGACCGTCATGTCGCTAAGTACCAGCCTTCGGCAATCAGTCAGATGAAATTAAGGTCTGAGAAAGTATAATCTATTCTACTGTATCACCAATAAGACGGAAGAAAAGGAACTTCTAATATTTTGTCAGTTCTAAGCAAAAATTGTCTTGATAAAAATGATCAAGGATAACCATAAATGAAATGACCAAACGACACGATCATCATTTATTGGTCGTTCCAATCATTTTGGTTTATCCTTTAGGACTCTAGTTCACTTTTCTGTCTGAAGGATCAGTTGCCGAAATAATTGAAAATTACCAATCCTCATGATCATCACTCCACAGACCTCAAGAGGGCGTCCCGCAACCGAAGCTTGCCAATTTCATCTCGCCTTTGTCTCAGATAATCTATCGTTGATATTTTGGAGAGGCATATGGGTAGAAGTGGTTGCCACAGAGTCTCTTGCCACCAAGCTAGATATTCATCACTCCACAGATCTCAATGAGAGATGGCTCAACTGCAGCTTCTTCATTTCCAATCATTTTGGTCTGTTCTCCAAATTTATTTTCCTGTCATTATTCCTACCCTGTACACATGGTTTCTTTCGAGACAGTGTCCATTCCGGAGATTTACTCCCAGTTGTAATTCCGTTAGTCTCCAGTAGTTCTTTTGGGTGTTTAGTACGTGTGCCTCTTCACTTGGGTCACTACCTCATCTCTGGGGTGTTGTTCCATTAGGATTAAGGATTCTGTGGGCCTTTTTAGACGATCGGAACAGTATTATTCATACTTGCTCCCTCCCGGCCAGTATGTCGGCCTGCTTATCCCTGTGTCCTTTCTGACAGGAAATCCTCCAGAACATGATATTATTATTGATGACTCTCTCTCCAAGCATAGGATTCCATGCGACTACAATATTCACTCACTTTGGCTTCTTGATAATCTTCAATCTCTTGATGTGGTAAACTTTGAACGCTGCCTCTGTGTGTGTGTGTGAAGAAAGAGTGTGTGAGTCTGGTTTTCTGCATTTGTACTTCAATCATAATACTAACTTAAACCTAATTAATTACTCACCACGTTACATTTTATTACTAGACCTCTCATAAGACAGTATTTTTAACGCACACGCAACGAGGTCAGTTCGACGTTTCTCGGCTTGGGCGGCGCTTTTGTCCACATGCCAGCCCGTTTCGGACCTAGGACAAGGGTGAATAATTGAGCCATGTGTCGGCCCCAGTTTGCCCTTACAAAGCACAATTATGTCTCATCCAATATCAACAGGGGTCGGTTTCATGAACCCGGACGGCCACCCTCGTAACAAATGACATCGCCCCGGGGTCTTAATAAATGGCACGTTCAACATCTTTCCTTTAACAAACGTACGTGCAAGTGGAAACTGAGAAATCTTATGTTGGACAAAATTGTCTAAAATTAACGTGCAAAAGTAGAAAAAAATCATATTTAAAAGCAACTACAATATTGATCATCGTTCTTTGGGATATTTCCTTAGTTTGGCTTATTTGAAGTGATTCAGTTTACAAGGGTTTTCCTACTGTTGACTGGCACCAATAAATAAACTGTAGATAAAAAGTAGCGCATAAAGAGCCTAATGCCCTTTGAACTCTGATCCTTTGATGCTTTGTTTACAGAAGGTGTGAACGGATGAAATCCGACGTCTCTGCATTCTACGCCCGGTCAAGTTGTAGTCAAGAAAAATATACTGCGCTCTGACATTTCACAGACTGCTTTGCTAAAAAAAAAAATCTTTCAAATAATTCGACATATAAATTAATCCGACTTGATGTAAAACACTCCTAAAATAAAGTCGTTCTCGATTTTTTAATCAAATTTAAATCAAATGTTTTTCGAATATCTTCCAACTGGATCAAGTGCACGTGGCCGTTTCCGGTCCAAGGATTAGAAATGAGCCGGACTTCACCTACTTGTCCGAGACTTGTCCCTGAGTACTTTAAAGTGTGCAGTGTGGTCATCCTTATCCAACCACTGACCAGCCATTATCGTTCAACACCCACTTTTCGAGCCAGGACCATGCAATAAAGTTTAACTTTCGAGTAAATATGAACGAAGAACATGTTCATAACGAGGGACGATTTACAAACGATTTTCGCATATTATGTTTTCGAAGGATTTCGTATGCCATAAAGTTGACAGCTTTTCTTTCAGATAGAGTTTTGTGAGAGGTAGGTTCAAATCAAGAATAAAGTATTGGCCAGAGTAAAGAAGGAGAGAGATAGGGCGAAGAGCATGAGAGAGGGGAAAGTGAAGGAGAGGGAGAGAAAAGAGAAAGAGAGGAGGGAGGAAAGTAGAGAGAATGCGTGCAATGAGTGAGTCATAGTACAAGAACGGAAAGAAACGGATTGAAAAGAAAAGATTCTTAAACGAGTAGAGAAGAGAAAGACAAAAAGAAACTGAAAGAGGTGATAAAAAGAAGAAAGAGATGAGAGAAGAGAGTGAGACAAGGAAAGAGAAAAGGGACAGATAGATAGTTATAGACAGATATGTAGATGGGTAAAAAAAATGAGAGAGAGAGAGAGAGAGAGAGAGAGAGC
>CM077112.1:13172550-13188437 GCA_039619505.1 Cimex hemipterus
AGCAAACAGTAGGATAATTTCTCTTGCCAGGAAATTGATAAACAACAAATACTGACATTTCTTATGTTACGAGCGGACGGTTTACCGTTGTGAAATGCCTGGAAGAAGCGGTAAAAGAATGCCTGCTTTTATCCGGGTGTGTAAGTCAATAGGGAGTTTGAAAAACGGCCTCCACTTTCTCACTTAACAATTATACGCAACTATGGTAGGTATTAATGGATGAGGTCCATCCACTGTCTCTCGTAGTAATAACAGGCCGGGGCAAACCTATCGTTTACGACGGGGAGGGATGATGTGTAATTTATCTCGGGGCGTTATCCCGATGACCTCAATACACCCTCGGACTCGGAGTGTTCTTAAGACAATGGCAGACCCGGTTGAAAACCTTTCCGACGGTTATCGGTAATTTGAGTCTTTCATCTCAGACCTAAGATTTCTTTTAACGTTACCGTCTTCGCGGACGTGCACCTCCCAACATGAATTACCATTAGATAACGTCATAAACATTTTAGGGTGTGAGATGATAATCGTTTTTAACAATCTTAAGAAGTCATGTATACCTGTTTAGAAATTACTTAGCTATGAACAAGCTGTTTATAAAATCATCACGGGTTCATAGACGTTAGTTATTATTAAAAAAAACAACCTTTTTTTAGTCAAGCCGGTTAACTGACAGTTATTGTTGAAGCATCCCATTTCGTGGATTAGATGTGGTTAATGCTCGATGATTTTGCGGTTGATTTTACGATTTTAAGCTACTAGCGTTTACAAGAAAGGAAAAATTTAAGTAGAAATTTTGGACTCGTGCTAATCATCATACCGGATTTTACGAAATGGCACACTTGTACACCGGTTAACAGACCGCAGACTTCAAATTTACTTGACCTCTCGTTTCTATACGGTTCCGAATTTTTCAACCTGTAAACGGATTTATAATCCCTGACGTCATAAAATACAAAATTGTTAACAACACAGTACTGAATAAACAGTACGATAGTTTGTCAAATTTTCAGTCGGAAGACAATCAGGCATCCCTTTATTGGGCAGATATCTGGAGTTTGCCGCTCTCTCTTTAAGGACTTTTATTGCCAACATGCCTCTTGTTAATATTGCACTGTGCTTATAAAGTTACTTTAACCTTCACTCTTCTACATAATTAACACCGCTGATATACCTATACACCCAACACTCATATCGTCTTCGCGGATGGAATCCCAATAGTGTCCAGACATGTTGATCCTCTCCTTGCTGCCGAAGCACTTCAAGATCCTCTAGAGCTCATTACACACTGGAACATTCAGCGGAGCATCAAAGTAAATGCATAAAAGACCCGGCAGGTGATGAATAGAAAAACCAGACCGCCAGTGCATATATAGTAAGGTAATCCCTCCATCCAATCAAATCCACTACCATGGATTTCTTGGACAGCGGACTTATATGGAGCACACACCTAAAAAAAAAAGAACGCAGCCTAAGTCTTGGTTCCAAATCCGCAATGAGAATACATCAAAGACACTAATTAGACCGAATTGGACTTACAGTCCAATATGTGAGGTTCGGCCGTCAAACGTCTTAACAATTGAATCCAGTTAACAAAAGTACTCAATGCTCTCTTCTAAACCCCCCCCCCAACCAAACAATTCACTAATTGTGAGACGTAGACATTCCCCTTGAGGAACATGATACAAACACAATTCCATAACTTCTGCTCCAAGCACTAATTTGATGCCTTTTTTTGTCAGTGAGTCAACTGGAGGAGATGCCATTCTAGGATTGCCAATTGATGCCACTACTGCAAAGTACAATTTTACTAAAAAGTGCAAAGTACTAATACCAGATGGGAAGAATGGGCCAAAGGAACACTGCTAAAGCAAACTCCTACTGGTATACTGCTGGCTCCAAAACCGACAAGGGTACGGGAGCTGAGATCTTCGGAATGAACCCGAACTGACGGTATGCTACCGTTATCTAGTCTGAAATCATAGCAATTGAACAATGTGCCAGAGAAATAGAGACTAGGTATAAATAAGGAAGATAGCCAGAAGAAACACTGTGCAGATACTGCCAGGAACAGCAGGAGACCACAGAACACATTTTATGCTTCTGTGAAGATCTATGTAGGTGCAGGTTCTTGCAACTAGGACAAGAAAAAACACAAGCCATGATCCTACACCAAGGCTGGCAAAGCGGTGGATGCTGGTTAATAACCTGAAGCTGGCCAGTGAGTTATAAATAACAAGGGAGAACACTAGATCTATTAAGGTCGAGGTTGACCTTGTGGCCGCTTCTTTTATCCCTATCACTCTTATCATTTGCGTTCTACGGATGCCTAATTTTTCGGCCAGGTTATTCGAGCATGCCGATCTGAGTCGAAGCAGTTCTGATGCGATTTCTCTTTCGGCAATATATGCGATATCGGCCCAGTCAGCATGGTCAGGGCACTTACTTCCATGGGTTTAATTAGTTCGGAGTTCTGTTGATGGTGGCATCCATTTCTCCATATTCTGGATATTCATTAGGGATATCGGTTATTGCCTTTTTTGATAGGTTAGTTGATGTTTTTACTTGGTGTGCTATAGGCAGTATATCAGCTAAAACGAAGCTAGCCTCGAAAGGCTGTGTAGCCTCTAATTATTCTTCATGCTATCAAGAGTTAAACCTATTGACATTATATTTCTTCGCTAACCCTTCTTGTCATACTAGCATAACTACCGTAAATATTGTCATCAGCGCTGAATAACCCGCCATGTTAATATCAACACAGTTTGTGAGAGTACTCGTCCTTATTGTGAGTTCATCCCGTTACTGCACGAACAACATAAAAAATTACAAACATCGGTCTCAAAGAACAGCATTGAAGTTTTGACTATCGTGGAATTCAGACCTAAAATAAGGAAGCCTCTGATTGGAGTAAAAGACTATTAAATATACGATTTTTTCAATATGCGGGTTTTTAACATATTCATTTTACGATAGTGGTCATCAACGGTGCTCGTTCAGTAGTACGTTAATCACGTGCGGGAGGCGAGATTAATAAACGTGGAAATATCGAAGAGGGGCTAATTAACGAGCTCGATGAAATCCTACCTGCAGCCCGTCCTTCCGTAAGTTTTTATTCGAGATTTTATCGGTCCGACGTTAACAGGTATCAAATTACTGCCTCGGACCGAAATAACCGAGTGAAATGTAACAAATATAGCTTTCATGATTCCGTTCGGCCTCCCCCGTGTCATTACACCGGTCAACTCGTAATATTTGTTAGTTAAACATCCACAACGCCCTTCTTAGCTGTGTACTTAAAATGAAAGCCTTCTCCGTTATTCATTGTTTGTTTTTCGATGCCAGGTTCGCCCCCTCTTCTTCATCTTGTTTTCATGTTTGCTTAAAACAAATACATTTCACTCAACATTGGGTAATTTCATATTTAATGAAGAACAACCGTCGTGTCGTTGAAAATTGAAGAAAATAAAATAAAGCAACAGACACTTTTACTGAAAAATGTTCATGCAAGTTAAGGGCCGTTAAAAAGAGTCGGCCTTTTTACGACCTTGCGCACCGCGACCAACCGTCTTTTGAGCAATTCCCATCATCGTTTAGAAATTTTATCTGTGACATAAAGCTTTATGAAGGGTGTGCTTCAGGCCCCGAGAGTACGTATAGGCCTAAGCCCAAACAGAACCGGCTGCAACTGGTAAATATGGTTTGGAGGACAGGTTAACGCACATGAGAGTACGGAACGACTACATACGATAGTTGTGTAGTTTTTGGCCCACCTTCATCGTGCCTTGGTACCTGATAACGCAAACATCGAGGATGTCACCAAAGTGATCATAAACGACCAAACTAAATGTAATTACTGTACAGGAGGGATTCAACATCACACTGTTGGTTATCTAGGATGAGAGATCAATCCATTTTACAGTACTTTTTCATATTAGTCTCCTCCAAAAGCTATACTGCGGTTCGAACCCAGAACAGCTAGCGTGGCAAATACGTGTCAGATGCCCTAACTAATCGAACACGGTCTGCCAATTGACAAAAGATCTATTTTAATATAATTATCATCATCAACATCCTTACCCCATTACTGCTGGGTCTCAGCTGCCTCAAGATTCCTCCTGATGCTTTATGTCTGCGATGCGCTGAGTTTTGGCATCAATACCTGCACTGGTTTACCTATCTCCTTTCTCCTCGTCCTGGATGCTTTATTCACGATCGAGTTTCATCCATCTGTAAGACATGACTCGCCCCTCCAAGTCTCGATAACTGACTGTGCTTGACAACATTCAACTCCAGTCAATGAGTACTTGGTTATTTCTTATCCTCCATTCGTTGAAGATCTCCCTGAGTATCCATCTCTCTAGTAATTAATAGTTTCTTTTCCTACTGCCTTAGTCATCATCCATGATTCTGATTCGGACATCAAGGCAAGGGCAATGAGAACTTTGTAAAGGGTCAATAGTTGATGTAGGTAGTAAGTGGCTCTTCATGTATTTAAGGAGTCCATAATAACATTTGTTCCAGCAATTAACCGTCATTATCTGTCGTTATCACTGATCCTTGATATTTGAACTTATTAAGCATCTGCCGGTTTGTATGGTTGGGCTAATGTAATTTTGATATAACTTATTATTTAATTACGAGTATATTATACGATATTGTTCTTGTTTGACTGTTAGCCCTCGTTCTGATTTTTCTTTCATTTCTATTACATTAATTTAAATAATTAATATTTGACACGGTTTTTTCTGAATTTGTTGTTTGGGCAACACTGTCGGCAACACTGATTGACCAGAATTAGACAAAAAACATGCTAAGTTATAAATACAAACTGCTTATTTTTATTTTTTCTTAATTAAACAATACATTAAAACATTAAACAAGATATGTCGTCAAAAAAGTTTTTTTGCTTTATTCAAAAACTATAACCTACCCTTATCGCTGGTTCATTCTTGCTATACTCCCACCACTCTCGCGCCTTTCCCTTATCAATTTAAACTACTTGTGCTTTATAGTTAACCATCTTAAAAAAAATGAATTTCTTTAATTTTCTCTGATTTTCTCAATGATAAATTATTTCCTATTATCTGTAAAATTTTTGCAGTGTTAATTCTTTTCGTATTATGATTTTTATGATATTTCTGTTTCTTTTTACCTGTTCTATTATGAATTTTTTTTTACCCCAATTAAGATTCTTCATAAGCGAAAGGAAGACTTACAGAAGTTTTCGTGTCGTGTCGGCAGAGTAGCAGCTCCATTGCGTGCAAGAGATCCGCTTCTTCTTTTCTCTCGATTCCTGTTTGTCCTGGGACGGAATGGTGAGTAATTCCGCATTCCCAAGGTGTCTTCGTTTTGCAACTCTGGTTGTAATACGTCCGATAAGGAAGATTTTTGAACTCTGTTGAACCCGAAAATAGGTGTAGATTTAAAAAAAATAATTTCTTGTTAGATATACATCTCCATGCAGACCAGGTTGGGATTTGTGTGCAGAATGTAAGACTGTTGACTAGAAAAGTCGTGTGGCAGGGAATATTGTTGGGTGATATTTTATTTAATTATTTCTTTATGAATCAAGGATCTGTTTTAATCTTTTTTTCTGGTATCACCCGATCGGAAAAATAAAAGGACGTGAGTAAAAGCCGGCGGTTTTTTTTAAACGGCTTTGAGGGAAGGTGCCGTATGAGGTGATCGATTTTGCCAAATATTCCCTGATTGATCGTGCGTAAAGACGGCCCCGTTCAGTTCAGTGCGTATTGGCCGTTTTTGGACATTTTTATGGGCTAAAACGCGGTTTGAGGTCCAACCTTCTACGATTTCTTTTCTCTCTCTCTCTCTCACTCTCTCTCTCTCTCTCTCTCTCTCTCTCTAGTTAAGTCTTAACGCGGTAGCGTGAAAAATATCAGTATGAGTTAGCACGTAGGGTCGTAAACATATTTGTGGTCCGGAAGAAAGACAATATCGTCACAGTTGTTGAACCATTTCAAATCTTTATTCTTCTTACGCAAGTTTTTTTCCCCAAATCAAACGGAAATAAAAGCAATATCAAATTTCTACTAATTATGAAGCTGGTAATTTTTTACATTCTTCAAAATCTATCAAAATTTATCGAAGACTGTTCGACATAGGCATTGCTAATTGACAAAAGTTCTGTTTTTCCGTTTTGATAAAAACTTAGCGAGAATAAACAGATCCAATAAACCATTAAAAGTTTTGTTTTAACACGCCTGAATAATTGAATTATATGTCAACAATTTGTAAAATTAATGAAGGTTTTAGTTGAGATAAAAACCTTAACTAATTGAAAGATTTTAATTGTTCAAGTGGACCACGAAAACTAGTGAACTCGTACAATTATTGTATGCATTACTTGGAATGTGCTTGTTACTTTGCTTCACTGTTTATTTTTTTAAATAAATATAATTCCTCTTAATACAAGTTTACTGCTTAAAATTACACCCAATGGGGCAAATATGGGGAGATGGTTCGATAAATTCGAAAGTAAGCTTTAAACGGGAACTAGGTTCAGGGCATCCACCCATAACGGACAGAAGCCCTACGGGACCCTACCTTGGCTGTCTTATCTACTAGATAAAAACACGCGTCTACAATCAACAGAAATACTTCGAATTCGCTGCACACAAGGCTGTATAAGAAGTGGGTCAAAATGGTTTAACCACGGCTTTGAAACGTTCAAAAACAATCCAAATTTCGTTAATTGTTTATTGGTTATCCGACGTTTTTATGACTTTTCTGATAAAACTGCTGTCAGGTTATATAGGTATGTCTTATTCATTGGTTTCCTCATGTATCCAAACAGTTAAATTTTAATATTTTATTTATTGAGATATATGATATAGTTTTCCCTCAATTTATTGTTTGGGCAACACTGCCGGCAACACTGATTGCGTGGATTGACCAGAATCAGACCGGAAAACATGCTGAATCTACAAATACAAACCATTTATTATTTCTTAATTTATCCATTAAACAAGATCTATCATCAAAAAAGGTTATTTGTTTTTCGGCTTTATTCAAAAACTATAACCTACCCTGTTCGCTTCTTCATTCTTGCTTTACGCCCACCACTCTCGCGCCTTTTCTTTAGCAATTTAAACTACTTATTGTGCTTTATAATTAACCATCTTTAAAAAAATGAATTTATTTCATTTTCTCTGATTTTCTCAATGTTAAATGAGAAACATTATCTGTAAAGTTTTTGCAGTCTGTCAGGAAGTGGATGTCATCAACCTTGGAGGTGATGAATGATGGTTTGTGATTTTCTGCTTGTCTTTACTGTCTCTCGAAGAGAAGGGCCAATTTTTTTCCAAATTATTCTCAAATAAAATTCCAAGTGCTATGCCGAGATTCGAACCCACGACTACCATCTGCCATCACGGCCCAATTGATTTTAATTCATCATTTTAAATATAACTTATTAGATTTGTTGATTATCAAATCTACTGGAATTCTGTACGATTATATATTTTTTATCTGTCGTTACCAAAGAAAAGGTTTTAGTTTTGAGGAGAATGGAAAACATTGGACACACTGTACGACCAAATGCTTTATTTATGTTTGGAACATTATAGTGAATTCAAGGCGAAGAACTTTCCGATCTGATCTGCTTGTACTTGATGGAGGTAGTTGGCAAACCTAGACAAATGTCTGGATTAACGTTAAAATTTAATTTTAAGATGTACTATTTTGAGCCTTTTTTTAAATATGTTGTGATAAATTGTGGTTTGTAGATTTTCGGTTTATCGAGGACAACTGACACATTTGAACGCACCGTATATATCATGTCATATCTGGAAAAAATCTGGACATCTTGAAGGACTATAAATCGTTCTAGGTCTGCCCAATTTTCGGATGGATTTTGGATGTATGACTCGTTACAGTTTTTTTAGGTTCTATTGTACAAAAATCACGCTTGGCAAAATATCCAACCATTAGAGATGGCGTATCGCACACGTGCATGGCATCGGATTATTAGGCATTGTTGTAGACTGTATTTGTAGTTATTCGCTGTGGACCTGCAGCTCACCCTACTTGCGTTACAGTGGGACATACATATTGGAGTTAGCAGTAGCCAAATCAGATGGCTCCCGGGTAGAGTTCCCCGGTCTTTTGTCATCTTCCTTTCAGCCGGCGTGATTGACAAGGGCGTAATGAAAATACCCTCACCTCTCTGTGGAGCAACTCATCTCAACGACACCCGGCATTCCATTTCGATTTGTATTAATATTTCCAAAGGTACAATTTAAAATTCATCACCTCCCAGACATAATATCCCACGTTTATTCCGATAAGGTCGAAACGCAGAAAAACCTGAGTTGGGGCATTTAAGTATGTATCTTCACAACCACACGGTGTATAATAAGCAGAGGTCAGGTGGTTCCACAAGGAATAAAAACGAATGACCGTAGCTGGATGGAAGCATATCTTCAAATTGGACGTTATTACAATAAACGGACAATATTAAAGTTAACCTATAACACCTATAACCAATAAACAATATAACCTTATCTATTGTAAATGATCTATTTGATAATTCTTGAAGAACGCAAACTTCTAAAATAAGTAATTAACTTTCATGGGTTATTTCCTATACAGAGGACAATTAATCGAATAATTAATCAAGATGGAAAAACCGCTTTGTATACGTGGATGGCTTCAGACTTTAACTCGAGTTTATATCCGTCTTGAAAAGCGACCCGCTCGGTTTTGCAAGGATCCGAGGCAAGATCCGAGAGTGTAATTTGAGCTGCATCTCACTTGAAATCTTTTCTAGTTAACGAGCCCACTGTGGAAGCGAATGGTAATTTCGCCGTCGCGGTCGGGTCAAGTTCATGCCGTTTTCATCCAACTTTTACCTATCAGTGAAGAAGGAACTTGAAAGCTCCACGCCACCAAAATATTTCTGATAAATAATTTCTGATTAGGTTTACTCTTGTGAATCAATTAATTTTTGATTTAATAGTAATATTTACTATCAGTATTATGGTATAAACTTTAATCCAACCAGGTCATTACTTGATGGTTCTGCAAGCTCAATCGAATTAAATTATGCTAAAAAGAGAAGTTATAATTACCTGTGTATATTTATTTAGAAATCGTCTGGTGTGATGTAGATTTCAGAAAAACATTTTCTTTATCGTGCCAACGTTTCGATCTTTATTAAGATCATCTTCAGGGCTCAAAGTGTTTGTCTTCTGTGTACTTGTGCCATGCTTGCGTGTGGTGTTGAGGAAAGTGCCAAATGGCACAATTACACAGAAGACAAACGCTTTGAGCCCTGAAAATGATCTTAACAAATATCGAAACGTTGGCACGATAAAAGAAAATGTTTTTCTGAAACCTACATCATACCAGACCGCATCTCACGATTTCTAAATAAATATCGATTAACGGTCACTAATAACCACACATTTCTACGTGTGTATATTTCATAATATCGCCCTTGATTGTCTATTGGTTCTCTTTTTGATTTTTCTTGTTGTTTCCCTTCATTCCTTGGTTGGGCAACACTGAGGGCAACACTGTGGGCAACACCGATTGTGAATATGTGTCGTAATTAGACAGAACAACAAGCTAACTGTATATCACGAACATATCTAAAATCAAATAATTAATTTATAGTTTTGTAAGCCTAATTAAATCATGACCAAAAAGCTGTAGTTTTGGGAAGAAATCCGCGGAAAATGAACGAGGCTGTGACAAGAAGCTGCTGAACGGGGGGCACCTCTCCGCGCGTATCGTCTTACTCTTCAGATTGCCACGAAAAAGGGAACGCTCTTTGAAAAGTCGGTTTGTTTTCCCCACGCAAGATACGAGAGAGAAAATGGTAGAAGTACGTGAGAAATGGGGGAGAGATTTCCTGTAATCTGGTATGTATCAACATACTTCTCATATGATAATTAATTACATTAATTACCCTTTTTCCCCGAGGATTTTACTATTTGAACAGGAATAAGATTCCCTTGTTAGATTAGCCAGTATTAAAAGTAGGTCCGTATAATTTCCAAGTTGAAAAAAAAAAAAAAAATAAAATAAAAAAATAAAGATTATATCGTGTTCATTTCTAAGCTGTGGAGAGAAAACCGAAAAAGTTTATATATGGCATACTGGGGTTAAACCAGGATTAAGGATTAGAAGTTCATTTTTTTAAAAGTTTTAACTGGGAAGAGAAAGATAAGTTCAGTAAAACAATACATTTAGTTGCATCCTGGTTCAACGCAGGATGTGAAAACCGTCACGGATTATCTAAAGTGCTAGTTTTCATTTGTCGGATAAAATAAAAAGGATACGATCAAAAAAAGTCAATAGGCTATTTTAAAAAAGGCCAGAGCGCAGATTCCTCCTCGGGCTTAGCATGATGAACGTCCGGTTCTTATTCCCAACACCTTGACCCGCGACCCTCCATCCTTGAAAACCACCGCACCATGCGTGTTCTAAAATTATCCCGGTCTCATCTTCTGAGTCACCCCGAGCGGTGCGGTTCTTCTGGTCGTCAAGTTCGATTTGGAGCCTGAAGAAAAATGGGTTTCTCCAAATCGGCCACCATTAGCCCGATAGCAATCGGTGGAACTGACTTGACAATTTCTTGAGACGAAAGTCGGATAATTTCACAGTCAACAAGCACTTTTTGCGCGGAACAATTATCATTAGAACCAGTGGGGTCCTGTGAACTTAAGACTTCTCGGATCAACATTCCAGTAGAAACAACATGATAAGTAAATATAAGTAAAAGTTCGATGATAACGGTTTTCAATGATCAATTCAATCATTTATAATGATCAGCATAATTTTTTATGTTAAAGCACTATCCAGGCAAATTTCAGACTTAGGACTCATCCTTATTTTCAGAGAGAACGAAAATGTTCAATTCACCTATAAATAGCCAAGTTGAAAAGTAATAGAAAGTGTATGGGATGCAGGTTTTTCCACATCAAAAACTTTTCTTAAAAAATATTTCGATTATTTACTTAGCTAAATGTTTTTTCGTTGTTTAAAGTATTAAGCCCGTGTTGAATTTGGCCAAATGTGTTTAGCCCAAGGCGTAGTGATGCTGACGGTGATGCAATTTTATTTCCAGCCGTGAGTCAGAGCTCTAAGGACTCCGATCAAAGGCCATTAGATTGTGACGAGTAGAATACGATCAATCGCCATTGGTAAACACCTTCGTGGGAAGAGCTGGGGACTGAATCCAAAGATTTTCCCACTCATAATAAACTACAGATCGGTGGTTTCTTACAAGAAGACGTTACATCAAAATCTTCAGTACTTCCCAGAGGCTAGAATGCCCGGGCATTCTTGAGCAATGATAGGGTCTCTGTGGAAGTCTTCTTTATGAAGAAGCTACACGACGGCTAATGCAGGGACAGGCTTCAGTAACCTACCCATGGTATGGTATGGCAAAAGAATAGTAGGAAGTGGGGTTTGCGCTCCTCAGGCACTGCAGCCTTCTGGCTTATTGTACCATCCTCAATCCTTCTCCTTAGAAGTATTAGGTCATTGACTGTCGCTGCTGCATTTGGATTCTTTAAGTTTTTTCCGTACGTTAAGTTAAATCTTCATGAGCTGTTGCTTCGCATTCGAAGATGATACTGATGGCTATTTCCTCTTGCTCATTACATTATCGATCATCGTTGGGATCATGTTGGGCAGATGTTTTCTCTTATTGGCCGGCTAGTAGTCTTACCACTCCTCTGAGTTTGGCGCACTCCAATCGCAGAAACGCTTAAGCCAGTTTTGGTGAGGGTTGTTTCATCATAGGTTTACTATGCCAAGCACCGCTAGAGTTTATCCACTTCTCCATTAGTTTTGTTTGGATCTATTCTGCGATGGTGGGTACAAGAAGGGAACTAAAATTCTAGAAGAACGAAAGATAGAGCAGGCTGGGAAAATGGATACCAGTCACTGCCAGCTATATCTGGTTCACATATGACTTCAAGAAGGAAAAACCAAGTACTTGAATTCATATAACCTTTCGGCAACATGCAACTGTTAGGCTGAGGTTGTGGCTACAGTGCTGGGGAGATAAAACGGATCAAATTAACTACAAAAGTATACTACATACACTAATGTATACTTAATAACTGTACATTACAATTTCGACACAAACTTCTCTTTCGACTCTTAGACATATAATTCAAACTAACTCTTAACAATACAGACTACTCAAACTGACATGGACTTACTATTTACGTCGAAGCGATCAACTCGTATCAAAATTCAGAAACCTTAAAAAAAAGCTCCCAGTCCAAACCTTCTGTTGTATTGCAAAGCCTCCTTTCTATGTGTCCAATCATAACCTTTACCCAACATTCCTTTTGGTTTCACGTCATCAGATAGATATAAAATAAATTCCACTGTTTTCCCAATCCCACAGAAACCAAACTTTCCACAGCCACATTTCCTGATAGCCCACAATGCCGATGTCCTCGTGATCTCATCTTGATCGATAATAAGTGACAAGTGAATGTCGGCGCTCATCACTGCAAGGTAAAGGTCCCGGGTTCGAATCCAGTTGCCCGGCATTCGACCCTGACATACTTACAAAAGGGCTTTTTTTCAAAAACACCGGTACCTCTGCTGTTGCGAGCGCTCATTAAAAAAAAAAGTAAAAAAAAAGTCAACTGAAGTTATATATTTCTCTATCACAATAGTATTTGCTAGTTGTACTTAATTCTACAGTTGCAAATAAAAAAAAAGTCTGGTGAAAGGGAAACATGGTATCAAATATTTGATGAGAATTGTAATAAAATTGGGGGTTTGAGAAAAATCCAGGACAAAGATACACCAAGGAGTGAAAATATACTGCGAGTACAAAAAAAAAAGAAAAAAAAATTACAACCTCGTACATCAAACAAAACAAGGAATAAAACGACAGAATTTGGGTCGGAATAAATAAAGGACCCCTGAACACGAAACTGTTCATTCCGTCTATTAAATCGAGGGGAAAAAAGTTAAACTCGCTATGCTACAGGAAAGAAAGACCACCCAGGTTTTTAAATGGAAACGAAAAGGGTAAAACGTTGTAAAATGTCTTCACGCAGAATCTTCAGAAAATGGCGGACGAAAAATTGTATCCAAACTCGTATCTAGTTAAATTGATCAAAACGATCACGGAAAATTTATAAATTAAATTTTATTTTTTTGTTTTAAGCATCTCCTACTCTAATCGATTTATTTTCTTTTCGAAAGAAAGTGGCTAAGCGATTTCATCAATTGTCTTTATTACTGTGTATTAACCCAATTAATCCATGACGTATAATTGACGGGTGATAACTCTACGCTAGTCCCACAGCCATTAATCTCAACTAAAACATATTTCCTCATTGTAATAAATTTTATGGTTTAAAAAAAATCAATAATTGAAGATATAACAAAAGTTATGGAATAAAATGGATGGAGAAGGACACATTTAAAGTTGGCTGTTGGGCTTCGAGCATCGATCGATGTCACGAGATTACGTTCATTTGCAAAGTTTTGATATGACTTCATCCTTCTGTTCCAATACTAATAATAAATTTCAACTAATATCTATGGCTTCCCCTTCTGAGGTTGCCAAGATGGCGGACGCACGAAGCTTCGTTGGACGAGTTTAACCTCAGATTCGAGGGTTCGATCCTTTCCGTAAGTTTTTAATTGGTTTTCTTCCGCACTCTTGAAAAGGTATTTGTTTTATTTTATAACTGACAAAAACTTGTGAAACGAGATACAGCCTTCGGATGCCTGAGGCTCGTCGCCTGCCTGGGACTTTTTTCAAGCCTCTGATTTACAGGCACTGCCTAGGGTCAAAAAACCGATCGAGACTTGATCACTTTACTAGATTTGACTCTGGCGAATTTACACCTTACGCTATGTTGATTGAAGAACTCAGGCTTGTCAGTTTGTAAACTATGAATAATGTTTGAATATATTGTTTCTAATAAGGGGGCATTACCGAGCATATTAAATATAACAATTTTTCAAATTAGCGGACGTCTTAATCTTCGGGTGGTTCCAGCTGGTTTCGGTCCAGTACCGAGAGATTTGCATATTGGGCTTAGGAAGGCCGTTACTTGGTTAAACTTAGTTTATCTTTAATTGGGTACGTTTTCCTAATCACTGTCCATCAGATTCCGTAAGCCAGTCATACCTGAGCGATCCCAAGTCGTCTGAACAATGAAAAGATAATAGATGAATCGTTCCTATATTTAGACGAGAAAAGAAAAACTCACTGTCAAAACAAGCTAATAATATCAGCGGTCTGCGGTCCGTTCTTGTAGCGGTCCCATTGAAATCAGAGAAAGAAAGTAATCCGGTCGAGAAGTTAAAAAATGCTATAGGAAAGTAGGATTGTTTAAATCCAAATAATGGCCGTGTTTTATGTTAAGCCTGCCAGTTTGAAAGTCGATGATTGTGATTGAAAAAAAAAATACCCAAGGATTTCAATCCAAAATCGATCTTACATTTCTAAGTGAAAGGACGAAAACAGAATTCAGACTTTCGAACATTAATTTTGATATCGGTAGTTTCGTATGAGGTTTCATTCTATACTCATTTATAAAATTAATCTAAGGGATTTCTTTAATATCGAAAAAGTAGACTTCCAGAGGAGATATCTGAAAAATCTACAGTACAAACTGGAATGAAGATGTTTCTTTAAAGTTTTTTGTTTAATTGAACAAAAAGCCCCGTGTATTTTGGGTATTTATTTTGGGTTTTATTTCTGATCGGTTTCCGTTTATATTCCCACAGTCATTATCAAAATAGCCCGGGGAAATTTTCTTAGGTGAAGCCTGTCATTACAAAATCCCTTCGGGGCCTTTTTCCTTCCTGACAGCCCTTGTCATCGCTTTCATCCCAAATTGTCGGCCACCCTCGTAATCAATTACAGGGTGGATCAAACGAGATAAAAACCCCAGAGAGAGAGAGAGAGAAAAAAGAAAAAAATGAATCGTGGCCTTTTTTATCTACCTGTTGTACCGACTCGGGCCGAGGAACGGAACATCAAATATTTGCTTAACGGGAACTGGCGCTTATTTGCTAACTTTTGCCTATGCCTGACGGCTCACAACGCCTTATACACAAATGAAGAAACTTTATTTTTCCTTTTGGATAAATAAATCGACTCGTGAGCTCGAGGAATCACGCCTACACGATTAGAGGATTAATTAAATTCATTACAGTTCGTGGTCCGATTGACCAATTAACTTTTTTCCATTAATTAATCTTTATGAAAGGTATTGTGGTTGAGATAAAAAAAAAGGCTGCGCCATGAGCGTGATTCGAACCCACGACCTTCGGCTAAATACGCCGCTGCTCTACCACTTGAACTATCGTGAGTTCGATCCGCTCGGACATAACTTCCCTTCTCAACCTCACCCCTCGAATTTTGAATTTTGAAAAATGGCAAAACGGTGGGAAAATTAAAAAAGGTGGGGTTGAGGTAGGAAGTGGGTACCCGAGCGAATCGAACCGTTGGGTTCGAATCCCACTCGTGGCAGTGACTTTTTTATCTCAACCAATACCATTCCTAAAGATTGATTAATGAAAAAAAATTTAAATCTTTCATAAATTTACCATTTAGAAACCTAGCTTCTGTACCTTCTGAAAATATCTTTTCAGAACTTAAATTAATAGCTTAGTTTGTTTTAACAACTCTTGCCTAGTTCAGGCTCAACGTAAAGCGTTTAACCTAAAATTTCTAGCATTGTATAAATTTATTCTATTTATTAAAATTTTTCTAGCATTGTACAAATTCATTTTTTTAACCTACAATTTTTCTAGCATTGTATAAAATCATTTTTCTAAATGAAAATTTTTCTATTATTGTATGAGTTCATTTTTAGACTAATTTTTTTCTAGTATTGTATAAATTTATTTTTTTAATCTGAAAT
>CM077112.1:13188447-13208317 GCA_039619505.1 Cimex hemipterus
TGAAATTTTCTATCATTGTATAAATTCAGTTTTTTAAATCTAAAAATGTTTCTAGCGTTGTATAAATTCATTTTTTTAACCCAAAATTTTTCTAGCATTGTATAAATTAATTTTTTAACATCCAACATATACTTGTAAAATTTAAACAATGGTTATAAATCCCAGGCCCTGAAGATGATCTCAATAAAGATCGAAACGTTGGCACCATAAAGAAAAGGTTCTAAAACCTACGCCAAACAACATTGCATCTCACGGTCTCCGAATAATCGGTAAGTTGAGTATTGTTTTCCTATTTTTTTGGCTGTTCATTTTATTTGTAATTCGAACTTTATTCCACTCTACAATTTTTATTTGACGTACAGTTCGAAAAGGCTTTTCAAGCCCATCTGAGCTTCTCGGCCAATGTGGCAGTTTTTTTAATCCTTTCTGGAAGAGAAGAATAGAAGAAAGCATAAAAATCTCCTTGCCAAGCTAGCTCAGTAGCTTGAAAAAGTTTTTGCAAGCTAAGTCTTAGTTCCTCAACTTATATGGCAAATTCTTCACCTTTTCTCAGAGAAGAAGAGAAGAAAGGATAAAAAAATCTCCCAAATTGGCTTGATCACGTTCCTTTGAACACCTCGACCAATTTAGCCAATTTTTTAATTTTATCTCAAAATCTGAAACTAAAAAATAATTAAAACAACTACTAAATTTGGAGAGAAAGAATTGACAGAAGCTAGAAAAAGCCTCCCCAAACTCCTCTCGATTTACTCGATCTTTTATTCAGTCAAATTGGCAGTTTTTTTTATCACATCTCAAAGAGAACGAAACAAATAAAATAATAATAAGTAATTTCCTAAATTGTCTAAGGGTTGGCTCTTAAACCAAATTGTCATTTTTTTAATCCTATCACAAAGAGAAGGAAGGAAAAAGTATACAAATCTGCCCAAGTAGCTAAATAGGCCTTCCCAAAGTCCCTTTAACGCGAAGGACAATAGGAAGTTTTTGGAAATAATTTTTCAAAGAGAGTGATGGAAGAAAAGATAACAAAACCCTCTCAAACTGCGCAAAGGAATTTTGCAGCTTCTTTGAGCTTTTCCTCAGCCAATTTGACAGTTTCCCCCTTACCAAGTGTGGAGCAAAAGAAAGGCAAAGAAAAAAAAACACACTACAAATTGGCTGAGGAGTTCAGAGTAGCAAGTATCAGTTTCACAAAGCGTAAAACAACTGCCAAATTATCTGAGGAGATGAGAGCAGCTTGAAAAAATCTTACCAACCGAATACGAAAAAAACAAAACACGAACTTAATTAAACATACAAAATTAGAAATGTACTAAAATAAGAAATACCAATAAAAATGTATAAAACTGTCATATAGTGGGAACTATCTTGTTTCATGGAATGTTGCCGTGAAAATAGGTTTACGATGTTCATCGTAAAATAGCAGTAACACTTAATAATGGATTTAAACATATGCTTTAAGGAAGGAACAGTACAATAGCTTTTAAAATTATTGAATTTCCTTTAATATATGTTGGGAAAATTATGTTTATTAGTTTTATCACGCATACGTTAAACAGGCACAGTTTTAATGTATATGGATCTTTTTCCGTATACCGTTGTAAAGAAAAAACCGTTATCTTTGCAGTAAGATTTTACAACCGATTGGATCCTATGTACCGACTAGGTTTTTATGAATTTAATTAATTTAATATGCGCATTTAAAGCAATGCGCGATGTTTTTCTGTCATGTTTTCCCAAGCAGATATCGCCTTGTGTTTCCAAATTCTGCTGGTAATAAGGATTGGTTAGAGATGGTTAAAATGATGAAATTAACAAACAATTTATTTCAAATGTGGGCCTAAACCACTTTTCTTTATAAACAAACGCCGACGGATTCTGCGTTGGATCAGCACTCACGGACTCACGAGCCCCTGGAACGAGTCCCCGTCCCTCAAGATAAACATTCGAGCTGATCCCTTATTCAGATTGTTCAAAAAATCCATTAGATAAATTTTAGAGGGGAAACAGAGAGAAAAAACAAACCCGAGTGTCGAAATGTTCCCATTAAAAGGAGCAGAAGAAATACATTAAACATGTTATTCTGATGAGATTGAAAGATAGGCGAAAGGCAAATTAGAGAAACAGAGGATATTCAACAATGGAATTGACCGGGTTAACGTTATCGGGTACAATTATTTACTTGTTTCGAATTTTTCAAGTCCGTCAAAGGTTCTTAGCCGGCAGTTTTTCTACTATTCCTTCCTTTAAGAAAAAGGCAAATTTGCGGAGGGGGTCAATAGAGCTCGAAAAGGCCTTTTAAAGCTCCTTAACCATTAAGCAGTTATCTCATCCCAAAGAGTAGAACGAAGAAATAATATAAAATTGCCTAGTCGTTTGAGAGTTGGAAAAGGCCTATTCTAGGTCATCTGATCTCCTGTTTAGCAAATATGGCAATTTTTAATCCTCTCTTAAAGAGAAGCAAAGAAGAAAGCATATAAAAGCTCCGCCAAATTAGCTGAAGAGCTCCAAAAACCTTTACCAAGATCCTCTGGGCTCCTCAACAAATTTGCCTTTTTCTTTAAAACTTTTAACTCAAAGAGAGGTACGAAGACAGGATAAAAATTGCCTACTTGACTGAAGAGTTCGAAAAGGCCTACCCTAGGTAATTGATCTCTTACTTAGAAAATTTGAGAATTTTTAATCCTTTCTCAAAAGAAGAAAGGATAAAAAATCTTTCCAAATTAGCTGAAGTGCTTGAAAAAGCCTTCCAAAGGTTGAACTTCACCACCAATTTGGTTTTTTTTAAACTCTTATCCCAAAGAGAGGTACGAAGAAATAATAAAAAATTGCCTACTTCATTGAGTAGTTCGAAATGACCTACCCTAGGTAATTGATCTCTTACTTAGAAAATTTGGGAATTTTTAATCCTTCCTCAAAAGAAGAAAGGATAAACAATCTTTCAAGGTTGAACTTCTCAAGCAATTTGGCTTTTTTAAAACTCTTATCTCAAAGAGAGGTACGGAGAAAGGATCAAAAATCGCCAAGTCGATAGAGGAGTTCGAAAAGGCCCTACCATAGGTCATATGATCTCTTACTTTGAAAATTTGATATTTTTAATCCTCTCTCAAAGAGACGCAAAGAAGAAGGCATCTAAAAGCTTTCCCAATTTAGCCTTTCTTGGGATCTTTGTCGAAAGTTAAAAAAATTGGTAGAAGTAACTTTTAACTAAGTTTAACTAACAATGCGACTATTTACTTTTATGCTTAATTAGATCACGCTTCATTGCTATTAGATTTCTAAATCTTTCAAACAAATTCATTGTTTTGGCTAAATGAGTGGGTAACGGTTAACCCAGCTACAAGAAGCGCTAGTGGAAGGGACGATGGACTGCTTTTAGCATCAGGTTGATACAAAAGCGTCGGAACAGGATGAAGATGAATCGGCTACTTTTTAATGGGCTCGCGAGAGGTTTGTAAACCAGGTGTCCCAATTGTTGAATCGGTGAAATCCTTTATTTTCGAGTCCCTCATTCCTCGGCTCGCTCCTCCGAATCGGTATTAATAAAGTGAAACGGCCGGTTTATTCAATTTCAAGGTGCACGAGGGCATTAGTCTGATGGCCGTTTTCTTTTAATTTTGCAAAACGCTCCGCCGATTCCAGAAGAAAGTGTAACGAACACGCCTGTGGAATAAGACAGTCGATTAAATAGTTAAACGGCGGCGATGCTGACTTTTTCTCACGTCGTCCTATTACAATATGCGCCTGAAAGTATACTGAAAGGAAAGTCCGGCCTTCGGATGGAATCGGTAGCCGGCGTATAATCTAAAGGGCGGCCCGTCCGTCTTTCACCCTCGGGGGGATATCCAGTGCGTTCGATCCGTACAATTCCAACTTTCATGCCTGGTTTGATCAATTACAAACAATTCTGACCCATTGGGCCCGACACGATTCCAGTGGCGGTTAAGAAAAATTACAGGCATGGGCCATCGATTTGACGATCCTCTTGAATTGTATTGTCTATTGCCTTCTTCGCTTTCTTACACGCTCTTTTTCGTAATGAACTTATAAACAGATTAACACTTCTTCTACAACCTTGGGATTATGCTGTAAAAGAAAATTCACTTTTAAAGTTTTTACAAGGAAATAACTATAAGGTTTCCTCTTGAAGTCTTCAGGTAACCTGGGTCTAATCCACTGCCAGTTAATGGCAAACATCCGAAACGCCCGACAGTCATCCGCCGGGTCTGTTGTTTGGTCGTCTCTGATCATCCTGGTCCGTCTAATCTCGCCAGTTTTGTCTGAAGCAATTTGGAATTAGCCTGACCAGAAATGGGAAAGGAGGCAGGACAAAAATTAACGAAAACGACCAAGCTGGAACACTAAAATAGGTATATGAAGTTTATAGGCA
Organism: Cimex hemipterus; assembly: GCA_039619505.1. NCBI lineage: Eukaryota > Metazoa > Arthropoda > Insecta > Hemiptera > Cimicidae > Cimex > Cimex hemipterus. Next base: position 13,192,838 of record CM077112.1, read on the forward strand.
TTACGAATCTACTTTTGTTGTCTCAGGTCATCCTGGTCCGCCCAATCTAGCTAGTTTAACGAAAACCACCAAGGTAGACGAATATAATTGGTATAAGTTGAATCTGTAGATTGGTCGTCTCAGATCATCTTGGTCCATCCAAGTCTCGTATGTACCAAACGACAACAGCGAGACGAGACAGGCCAAAAATCATCAGACCTACCAAGCTAGAAGTAAATAATTGTTTGACAACGAAAACTCACCATTGAAGAAGACAAATTGCCGTACGGTTTTGACGCACTGTTCATTAAACTCGCCAAAGCTTGATTTTGCAATTTGCTGCAGGAGTCTGACGTCCTTGCTCATATCACAAAATTTGACAAAACTAATGGTAAAATATTATTTGGAGGTCTGCCGAGCCGGGGTCAACCTGTTTTTTGGTAAGAGATTTATAAAACAGTGACCAAGGCGGGACCAGGATGTTCGGTTTACCACGTGAAATATGGTGATTTGCATTTAATGGGAGTTTGATTTTGTCTAACCACGGAAAGAAGTATGAGGATATTTTGTTTTGGTTGCACCGTCATCTTGTCCTAATGCGATGCATGGTGACCGAGGTGATCTCCACCATCCCGAATTATGTTATTATTAAAGCTATATGGCTAAAAAACATGTATTGTAGCGTAGGAAACATATTGAAACAACGATTGTGCAATAAAAACCAATGGATTGATTAACATTTTAGGTTCTGTAACGTCGAAAAAAAGACAAAACCAGCGAGAATGGGCGGACCAGAATGACCAGAGACGTTAATTACACAGGTTCATCATGCAGACCTCAATATAGTGTTGCATAATTAAGCTACTAAAAAGCTTGTTTTAAGCATTAAAAGGGTTATTTGTGTGGATTTTTATGCTTCGATGAAGGAGGGTGGTTTATTCATGTGGTTGACCCTTCACTAGGCTTTTTTCTGTTGGCGGGTATAATGGTAATACAGGATTTCAACAACTTTGTTGTGGCAAGAAGGAAAGGCTTGAAAAATGAAAAAATATAAACAAAAGGACAGCACTATAGATGGTGAAATGTTGAAACTCGTCGGACAGGCAAGACCAACGCGAATGGCCGGACCAGTCTGGTCGGAGAGGATCAAGCAGTATATTCATCATGTATAACACAGTTTGGTACAAAAACAAAAGGTCTCCACCTCTCGAGGTTTCACCCAATGAGCAAAACACGAACTGCCCGTGTTGATGAAAATCCAATTAGATTTCAATAGAGTGTTGCACCCCCTCTCGGACACGTTGCCCAAAGAAACCAGGGAAGGCGTCCCAATTGAGGAAATGTTTGTACAAAAAGAGGGGGCGGCGAGCAAATAGGTTTGGAGGTTGGTTAACTGCTTCGGATATCAATGCGATAGTGATTGATAGGGGGTAAAACGGCGGAGGTGGATGAAGTGGAGGGCGCAGACGAGTAGGGGCTCCCCACTCTCACCAGATGAATATAGCCCTGCCGACTCCAGCTCACTCAATTCCAGTCCGACTACCATCCAGTGAAGACACGATAGTTCGAGTGTTGTGATTTCGTGACGTATATTTAAAAACCCATTTTTTAAGAGAGAAAAAAGATCAAGCCCTTTTCCTCTGATAAAACTACAGGTAAGACTTCATAACTTTTTCAATTTTTTACAATTTTCCAAAAACATTGTTTTTTCATAGACGTAATATTTCCCAACTGTGATTATATATATTAAAATAATCAATATTTTTCGATTTGTATACTTGCGGTACAGTTAGTAGGACGTTTCGCAAAATTTGACAGTACTCAATTTAAATATGACAATTTTCACATATGAAAATATAAGAAGATTTTGTTTTCAAATTTTTATTGACATTTAATAAAATTCCGTGCAGTTTTTTCAAATGTTTTTGCCCTTCACATGTAAGTTTTTCAAATTATTTAATAAGGAAACTAAAAGCTCCAAATAAACAGATTTTTCAAGCACTACGACTAAGTCGTTTTTCAAAAATTAATATTCTTTCGGATTTTACCGTTACTTTTCTTTTTTTAAATTCGTTTAATTATGACACTAACAACAAGTTCGAAGTTTTTCTTTTTTGTTTATGTTTTAATTGAGCAGCAACTGTGGACACTTACCGCGTCTCACAAAGCTAAGTATGGAACTTTTTCCGGTGATACTAGGTGGAAAAATATTATTCACGTGCCTGAACGTTCTCGCATACTGGCCATAGCAAGAAAAAAAATTAAATAATTTAAATAAATTTTTAAATAAGATTTTCTGCCTTTGTTGTGCATGTATTTATTTGTTTTTTCTCGAGAAGGAAAAAAACAACAACAAGTAGAATTGTATTAAATTATGGTAGAAATGTAAAAAGTTATAAAAATCAAGACAATCCCAATAAAAGTCAACTTGACAAAAAAATCGGATTTTTTTGGTACAACGTTCAAAATTTTCAAGTACGAATTTTCATAGTAAATAATAAAAATATATTTTTGGGCTGAATGAGCGAATTGGAAGCAGTTTTTGTCTATTTTTCGATCTCCTGTGTTCAACAAAAAAATCAGTAACTTCTTTGGATTTTAAATAAATTAAAAAAAAGAGTAATTTTAATAAAATTTTTAAAATATGAATTTCTGCCTTTGTTGTGCAGGAATTTAGTTGTTTTTTTCCCTAGAATAAGAAAGCAACGAATAGGATTGTAAATTGTATTAGAAATATGAAAAGTTACAGAAATCAAGAGAATCCTAATAAATGTCAACTTGAAAAAAAAATCGGTTTCATTTGAAACAAAGTTCAAAATTTACAATTGCGAATTTTCATATCAAATAAGAAAATATATATTTTTGGGCTGAATGAGCCAATTGGAGGTAATTTTTGTCTGTTTGATGTCCTGTCTTCAACATAAAAAATTGTAACTTCTTTGGATTTTAAACAAATAAAAAAAAGAGAGTAATTTAAATAAATTTTTTAAATATGAATTTCTGCCTTTGTTGTGCAGGAATTTATTTGTTTTTTTCCCTTAGAATAAGAAAACAAGGACTAGGATTGTATTAAATTATGTTAGAAATATGAAAAGTTACAAAAATCAAGACACTCCCAATAAAAGTCAACTTGAAAAATAAAGTTTTTTTTTAAACAATGTTCAAAATTTACAAGTGCGAATTGTCATATCAATTAAAAATTATATATTTTTGGGCCGAATGAACAAGTTTGTTTTTCGATGTCCTGTGTTCAACTTAAAAATGTTGTTTTCTAGATTTTGTACAAATTATAAAAAGACGTATTTTAAAAGTGGCTTTCTGCATGTATTTCAAGATTATTATAAATCTCAGTCGATTTAAATTTTACCTATACTAAAAAAATAAATAATAATAATCAGGATCGTATTAAATTAGAATAGATGTGCCAAGTTTCCAAAATCAAAAAATACTTTTCCAATAACGTACCTGATTTTTTGGAAAAATATGAATTCGCACTCTTTGAAGTTCACATTTAAAAAATGTATTTAAAATACGTCTTTTTTTAAAGTAAGTACGATTTTTTCATATCAATAGAAAATACTCATTTTAGCCTGGATTAGACAACCGGGGGCATTTTTCTGTTCTTACATGTTCGGCGTTCAACTTAAAAATTCATAGCTTTATAAAATTAATTTTATACAAATTCTATGTTTTTTATAAGCGTTGGAAAGCTGAGGATTTCTTCTTTTGGTCTATATCAACAATCTTTGGTTTTTATGTCATTATAAAGGAGGAAGATAAGGACGAAATAAAGAAAAACACTCAACACGGTTTTATTTTATATTTCCGGTTATGATTTATTTACCTGGTCTGTCCCATTCCGTGAAGTTTATAGGGTTATAAACTGCTGTATAATTTCTTATAAAACGGCCGAGTCGTTTCAGAGTCGTCACAATTTTTGTGATTTTCGAAAACAAATTCGGATTTTGCAAGGCGAAAAATTTAAGAATCTTTTTTTATATTTAACCAAAAAATTTTATTCAAGGGCTCTTTGGTATGCTGCAATATCGATCTTGTTTCTTGCTTAAAATTATTTTAATATACGTTTCTTAATTTTTTGGGCATTGTAGTGTATTCGATATTTTTTAAATCTTTTACAGCTAAGATTTTAAAATTATTCTGTACGGAACATCACGGTTCAACATGGAAATTTTTATCAAAACCAAGTCCTTTTTCAAAAAACGAAACGAATTTTTTTTAAATTTTAAAGATAATTGTGTTATAAATTTCTAAAATACTAAGCAGGGATCAAAAATTGTTCCGAGATCGGACACTTAATGTTGAAATTTTTACTATTCAGAAATTAAAAATGCTCAAAAATAATAATTTTAATTCGCCATTTCCGTGGTCCGCTTGACCAATTAATACATGACAATTAATTAAGGTTTTTAGCTGAGAAGAAAAAAGCTAATGGCACGAGCGGGATTCGAACCCCCCCATACACCGCTGCTCTACCACCTCTAGCCGAAGGTTGTGGGTTCGAATCCCGCTGGTTCTATTATTTTTTTTTCATCTCAATTAAAAATTTTAATTAATTGCCAATAATTTTCATAATATGAAAAACGAACTTTTATAGAATAGCTTATACAACAGGTTAAAATAAATTCTTAAAACGATATCCGAAGTTACTAAACGAGTTCTCTATAAAATATATATTATTTCACGTCATTTATCTAGCCTTACGTTTTAATTTTTTATAGAAAATATCAAAATTGATCCCTAACCATCCCTAACCGTTTTGCCATCTTAAATATGTTTTTTGACACTTTTTTTAAAAGAAGTTTATAAGGGAAACAAATCTCTGGGAATACAATGAACGTGAAGAAAACCAGCGAGACTGGGCGGACCAGGATGATCTGAAACAATCGTGAAAGTCCATGTACCGCATATTAGACTATGACGTTTAAAAAAAATGAAAAAAGAAAAAAATAGTTACAACATTATTGAGAAATCGTGAGGTACAGTCTGGTGTGATATAGGTTTCAGAAAAACATTTACTTTATCGTGCCAACGTTTCGATCTTTATTGAGATCATCTTCAGGGATCAAAGTGTTTGTCTTCTGTGTAATTGTGCCATTCTTAAGTGTCGGGTTGAGAGTGCCACACGACACGGAAAAATGGCACAAAAACACTTTGAGCTCTGAAGATGATCTCAAGAAAGATCGAAACGTTGGCACGCTAAAAGAAATGTTTTTCTGAAACCTACCAGTAACACCAGACCGCATCTCACGATTTTTGAATAATTATCGATTAACGGTTACTAATCACCAAACATTTCTACATGAAAATAGTTACATCATTAATAGCCAAGTTGCCAAAAATGAGATTCCTACGGTCACACGGTTACATAGTGTGTCCAAAAGTAGTCAGCTTTTTTTCAATATTAATTACGTTTCGTTGTCACTTATCTGTTTATTACTTACCACCAGTTTCTCCTAAACGAGATTTTTCGGTCAGTATTAGGTTCAGCTCGGTTCTGTCTAAGAGATTGGATATTTTTAGGGAGGGTGTTCTTTCCGTTATTAGTTCTGACAATCTCATTTGTTCTTTATCAGAGGCTTTTCGCCTCCTCAACACGACGAAAGGCACATCCTGGATGACATCATTGCATCGATAGGGCCAAGCAATCCTGACAGTTTAAAAAAGAAGGTCGCCATGAACAGCGGGATAGGTAGCTGAATACTGAAGAATTTCGAGAAAAAAGATTCATAAGTTTATTCATTCTTCTCCTACTTTTATACATTTTATATCATCACGTTGAAACACACTACGTCTGGTTTGTACGAAATGGAAAAAATTGAAAGAAACGCCCACGGTTTTATGACAGTAGTTACAAATCTCTTGTACGTTTTGCCCGAGTGTCTGGACTTGGCCAGTAGATAAGGCAGATAATTGTCAGACAGGCCCAGTTTGCTTTATTGCCCTCGTTCTCTTCCCTCATTTCAAACTAAACCGGCGAAATCTTTTCCATTAGTTCCCCCCGCCCCCCGCCAACCGGAGATAAATGGGTTTTGGAGTTATTTATGTTTATGCACTGCTGTGTTTTGAGTACTTTTATTACTATTGGAACTGGTTCCCAGGCCAATTAGAAACGCGATTATACATTAAAAAAGGGGAATCTTTGTGGAAAGAGAAAACAAACGAAAAACGATAAAAACCCAAATAGGAAATGCAAATGGCTTCGGCATAACTCAGGCACTCTAAAAATCTCTTTATCTCACTTCCATAAAAATTAAAAATAAAAACGAGACGATTGAATTAAAAAAAAATTAATAAAACTAAATTTTTATTGTAAGATAAGGTCTGTAACTTTTAGAAATTCCCATCATTTACAATTTGTATTTGAAAAATTTTCTTAGTTATCATTAAATAATTTTTTTAATGTACTGATCAACATTTAGTGTAAATTCTATAATTATAAAGATCCTTATTGTCTTAGAGGTAAGAAAATATAGCGAGGTGAAGAACCTGCAGCATCATCTCTCTAATCATCCTGGTCCGCCTGTTCTTGCTGTTGTCTGTTGGACGTTAATTTCATATAAAATCTTTTTATCTTGCTTAATCTTTAGACTTAAATTATATAAAGGATGTCCGTATTTATCGAGTGATTTATTTGTTGAAAAATAATTCTATCGGGTTTGCAATCATAAACCGGTTGATCGCCTCCGGCCATCGTGGTCTGCCGGTTCTCGCTTGTTTTTATTCGTTAGACGTTAATTTCGCGTCAAAGTTTAATTTGATATTTTGTCTTTGGATTTGTCTAAATTAAACGATGCGTGTCTATTCGTGTTGGTTTAACTGTTACGAAGAGTTTTGTGAGGACTGGATGAAGGATGAACCTTTTGAATTGAACGCCTCCGGTCATCCCGGCCTCGCCTGTCATCGCTTGTTTTATCGGTTAGGCGTTAACTTCGCGTCAGACTTTTTCAAAATATTTTGCCTTTGAAGTTACATTAATTAAATGTCTGTATGGTCTGTTTTACCGTTAGTGATTTTAGTGAGGTACCCGAAACTGTAAATTAATTGTCTGCAATCATCTCGGCCCATCTGTTTTCCCTGGTTTTATCTGTTTGACGTTAATTACAGTGAATAAATTTAATTTATCTTTGGAATTAAGTGAAATAAAGGGTGTGCTTTTACACTGTTCCACCTGTGGTGAACTATTTCAGTAAGCGAAAATAATCCGTGCCTTAATCGTAGGCCGCCTGTTCTCGATGTTTTGTTCTTGGAAGTTCATTTCTTGCAATAAGGTTTTTCCCTATTTTGGTGTTACAAGAATGTCAATATTTTTGGACTGTTCCAGCTGTGTGAACTGTTACATTGAGGTCTAGAAAGTGATGGTCTCCGATCATCATTTGCACTTGGACTTGCAAAGATGTCAGTATTTTTGGAGAGTTCTAGCTGTTGTGAAATATTACATTGAGGTCTGTTGGGTGTTGATGGTTTAATTGTATCCAATCTTGGCTGTTTTTGCTTTTATTGATCTGTTTCATGACTTTTTCTTCTAATGTTTCCTCAACGTTCATCTTATGTGAAATATTGGAAAAAGGTCATCACCCAAAACTGTAGATCGTTCGTCTACTATCATCTTGGTTCGCCTGTACTCGCTGTTTTGTCGTTGGACTATTTATTGTCATAAGTTATTTTATAATTTGGAGTTAAAAGGTTGTCAGTATTTTTGGACAGTTCTAGCTGGTGTGAACTATTACACTGAGGTCTGTCGGGTGATGATACTTTAATTGTATCCAATCTTGGCTGTTTTTTCTTTATTGATCTGGTAAATAAATTTTTCATCAAACGTTTCCTCAACATTCATCTTATGTAAAATATTGGAGAAAAGCCATCACACAAAACTGTAGATGGTTCGTCTACCATCATCTTGGTCCGCCTGTACTCGCCGTTTTCTTGTTGGACAGGTCTGTTGGGTGATGATGCTTTAATTGTACCCAATCTTGGCTGTTTTTGCTTGTTTTATCTGTTTCATGAATTTTTCTTCTAATGTTTCCTCAACGTTCATCTTATGTGAAATATTGGAAAAAGGTCATCACCCAAAACTGTAGATGGTTCTTCTCTAATCATCTTGGCTCGTCTGCTCTCGCTGTTTTGTTAATTTTTTGGTGTATCATATAAATTAAAGAGATGTCGGTATTTTTTCATCAGCTGTGTACCTTTTTCAGTGAGGTCTGGGAGAGTAACATGTAGGATCATCAAATCTCCTTTTTGCCCTATTTAATGAGGGTGTTGATTTTAACACAATTTTGGAATTTTAGGAATGGTTTGTACATGTAATGGGCAATTTGATGGCTCCATGCTACCTAATAATTTAATGTGACCTACTCTTTTATCAATTAGTAAACCGTATTGCTTTTAGAAAATAGTAAAAAGATGCAATCTTAGGTGTTTTTGATTAACGGGTGAAAATATTGAATAGTTTTATAAAAGCTGTTATTTAGGATCGCATAATTGTCGATGAATTATCTCGGTGTCCGTTAATATTTTAATCTTCGTGCTTTATGACCACAGTCGCGCATATGGCATGCGTGTAAATCCGCAATTACTTACGGTTCACCTCATTAATTATCCTGTTACATAATAAAGATCCTGAGACGCGACGATATCGCAATCAAAGTTAAATTAAATTACCCCGTTACTTCATCTTTATTTATCCCTAAAGATAATACAATTGATCGTGAGAAGAAGCTTCCAGACCTCTTGTAAACACTCGGTTCAAGTGCACGAGAAGTGTAGACCACTCGTCCTTAATATGAAAATTGGCATGTAATTTCCTCCTGTTATTTACTGCGGTAATCGAATCCTGGGCGTCGGAGGTGATTCCACAAGCGACCTCCGTCCGCATAAATAATTTCAAGGATGAGCATCGGGGAATGAGCCTCGATTTTTATTTTATTTGACCTTTACGCTCTCAGAAGCTTGTTGAAATAGTTTCATGAAGATTCACCCCTTAGGATATTTCATTGTTCGTCCGTGGTTGGATTGATTTATGGTTTACACGACATGACCTTCGCGAGGAAAAAAAAGGTTGTCATATTTTGGTTGATCTGCAGAGTGTAGTTTATTGGCAGCATACAACACGCAGGTGATGGATAGCCGAAGGGACGTGAAACTCCCAAAGGTTGTTGACACCTCGCCAGGCGTAAGACCTGATTAGAATATCTCAACTCCGGTTTTAAACTATTATCTTAATGCTCATTCAGTTTTTAACGATTTAATGCTATCTTATGCTCTAGAAAGTCAAAAATACACAGTGAAAAGTACCAATGGCACATCAGTTTGATAAGGTTTGAGGGATAAATTTGTTTAGGAAGGAACCTGGTGGTCACCTGAAGTTGTTGCAGTGTGGCCTATGTCAAAGTTTCAACACAAATTATGGTAAACTGTAACTATTGAATATAATCTAGTATGCTCAAAAATAGTAGTGTGGTGCATAGGTAGAGTAATTTGTCCTTGAGCCTTCTTTGGTTCTGACATGAAGAGTTTTAAATTTAGCATTGTTATAACATCCAGTAACAATTATACTGAGCTTTCTCTTCAAGAAAAACATACTTAAGAAGTTCTGCTCTCGAAGTTTTAGTTATCACTGCGTTATGGATCCGTGGCACTAAAATAAAGGGAAGATTTTTAACAGGAGAAACAATAGTGAACCTAGTACGTTCCCTTGAGACACTACCATATTATCCTTCTTTAGGGGAACGGACCACGTGGAGCCATTGCCAACTTTGTTATCACTGTAGTTTGTCTTCCCTGGAGATATGAGCTAAACTACATGAGTTACCTTTTGCATCGTACACCTTCAACTTAGTGATGAATATCATGACGACCTTGGCCAAAAGCTTTGGATAAAAGTGCAGTGCAGAAAATACTGTACGATTGGCTATTGGTCTATAGGCGTCCAATTTTCGATATACTTTTGAAGTTAAAAGATCAGCCAGAATTCGGAATTTCAACCACGTCCTCATCAGAGAAGTTTGTAGTTCATCTAGACCAGTCGTCGATTACTATTCAGATTTCTAGTCCCAGTTGGCTCATTAGTAATTCGCAAGCCTGAAGTCCTTTCTCTTTTAATAATTATTAGACGAGGAAGAGCCGGTGGAATGTTGTCAAATCTGTGAAGGTAGGATACGTTGCTTCCGTGGAACATGGGTCATCATGTACTCTGTTCTGCCTTTTTCCAATCAAAGACAGTTGGGGTGTCCCCTTCTGCAGTAGCTTTCTCGGAGATATATTGACTTTTTACAGAGCGTCAAGAGATAATAGGTCTGCTATTATGGCTCTTTATTTTCCTTGTGTCTTTTCCCAGTAGTCGGTCATTGTAGTGCATTTAAAATCTCTAGTACTTTGGGTTGATTTGAAGCAACCTTCGCGCAATTTGTATTTTAAACAGGCAAATCGACCCGATTAAAAAAAATGGCTTGGAGACTTACTGGAGTTCAGAAAAATTGTGTACATTTTTGCGGTGGCTCAGTGGTATCCCTTTCACCGATGGTATCTAGTCCCTTGCTGGTTTCCGTTCATGGTACTTGAGCAACGCCGTCGGATCTTTAGGAAAAATGGCAGCTGCTATGATGCTTATGCTGCATCAAAGGATATGGTCCCGTAGCTGTAGTAAAGAACCATGTTTGTTACCAGATAATTAAAAAATGGTTTGTTTTTGGATAGTTTTGGTTTGATTGAATATCTCACCTTGTACTGAAAATCTTCAAAGTCAAAAGTTGTTTAAAACTTATTCATCTTCTGGGGTAATAAGAAACAAAGTTCAACACCGTAGTCTTAATAAAACAGCAGCTTTTTATTGTTAAATTTTTGCATTCTTGGTAGGTTTTCTAGCATGAAACACCTTTTCACATAAAATTTATGCCTTGTTAATAATGACCAGTTGCTTAGTAGAACCGCACCAATTTGGTGAGATGGGCTAGGGGTTTTAAAAACAGTCTGCATTTAAATATATTGTGCTTAATGGTTTTAAATTGAATCAGGAGGCTTTGCGGTTCAATTTGAATAATGCAGAACAAGCTGGAACAGCCCCATTTAAAGGAAGATTATTTCGGTAATTTAACTACGGGAGTTAATTGCTAATTTAAGCCAGCGAGGTGTTGGCTAAAGTCCAAATTTATCAGTTTAGGAATGGGCAAAAGGTTAAATTTAATGGGGAGGGGTTACGGTACTGGATTGAACCAATTTGAATTTCATCGACAAGTACGAGTTGTTGTTGTTTTTATAAAAAGAAAAAAACACCGCCATTGACCGACTGCCACCTCTTGTCGAGCAATGGGGATAAAATTCTCACCAGGTTGATTTCCTGTCTAGAAGGACCTTGCAGGTTGAGTCAGTGGCTTGACCCTTGAACCTAGGCGATGCAAATTTAACAAAAGGAAATACTAATCCCGATGGTATTTTTAAAATCACGACTTCCCACGTGTGCCATCCCGTCCCGACACAAAAGACCACGGTCGGAAGACGTCGGTGTAATTGTGACTCAATTATACCTGAGGTTATAATAATTTATAGCGAGAACCCCCTCATTTATCATTCAGGCACCTCGGACCCACCCGGAATTACAGCGGTATCGCTTCGGGGTCGTATTTCATGTAGGAACACACAAATTTGATTAAAACCGTTTTACATAAGATTTTATAAAGCCTACAATGTTTATTCATTCGTGCAACACTGCCGATCCTCTGAACATAGAATACGTCATATTTTAAAAACAATCAACAAATACTAAAACAAAAAGTATCCCATATAGATGTAGATTTATTAGTCGGGATGAGCATTATGCTAGGCTTTTTAAGAGCTGTTGTATCCCCATAGCTTGTAGCGCACCGGTGAGGTCCTAGTTTAAGGAATTAATTAGTTGGATTTCAGTTGTTGAATTTTTTCTACGGTTACACAATACGTACCAAAACACATCCTGAGGGCAAGTGTAGCTTTACAGTTTGTTAATAGGTGTGTTGGTCTCCCCTCTTCCCTTTTTGCAGAATCTTCACGTGCCGTGTCCGGTTATGCCAATCTTCTTTAAATGTACGTTTAACTGCAGGGTCCTGTTACGAATCTGCCAGTTTTTTTCTGCTTCCCTTGATACAATCAACTTCTTTCCAAAATTTGTTAAGAGGTTCTTAGATTGTTTGTGTCTCCAATGAGAGAGTTCCATTGATCCCTCATTTTTTTATCCTTCTGTCTGAGGTACTCATTGATAGTGTGGGTTCCTATACCACAGAATGGTTCGGGTCCTACCAGCAGACCTTTTTCTTCCGGGGGTGTCCGCTTTCTCGTTACCTTCTTCTCCCACATGCCCGAGAGCTCATCAAAGGCTGACTTTACTCTGCATACCTCATATGTTTAGTTTGGCTTTGCAGTCCAACCATTGATTGAGCTTAGTGCTTTCATGGCCAGTTGGCTATCGGACATGAGCTATTTTCTTGTTTTTGTACTCTTTGTTCAAGTTGAATTGAATCTCTCGATTGCGTAGACCTCAGCTTGGAACATACTGGTGCATTTGCCAAGGGCTGCAAGTATTTGGTTCCAAGACCAAATACCTTCTGTGTTCTAGATTCGTCTGTATACGTGGAGTAAGGGAGGTGTTAGGTAGAGGAGGTGATTTTTTTCTCTTTTCCATTCTTTTTTGGGTGCCCAAGTTTATTTGGAAGATTTGATTAAATTCAAACATTCCGTTCATGTCATCTCTTGGAGACGTGAGTATTGGATGGCCATTCATGAGGTTGTTGCTATCTCTCCACCTTAGTTTATTCTTGCTGGAGGTTTCTCTTATATCTACCTCTCTTATACCTTATATACCTCATTATCTGTGGTCTTACCCTTTCTGATCTGCATCCCCAGGTTTTTCCTATTCTTCTTCACATCACCAAACTCATGTCGCCTTAATTATTATGTAGTCGGTATGTTCCTTCAATGCCAGTACCCCATGTAACCACCCAAAAATTAACGTTCCGAGAAATGATTAAAGTATTGAACAGCGGCATATTGTCCAACAATAAACGTGTCACCGTGGGCCATGCACGTGCATATCAACTTTAACGAAATTAGCTGAATACATGAAAAGAATCAGGTGAAGGCATAATTGAGCAGATTTGGGTGTGCCAGATGCTTCTCTGCTTCTCGCTATCTTCAGTGGTTGGTTAGTATGTTATTTATTGATATGGAGGTCGACCAGAGCGTCCAGCATGTCAAAGCAACGAGTACAGATAGACCGAAGTGCACTGAAATGACAAAATTGAAGGTTAATCACCCAACCAGCCTCAAATGAAAATCTTATTTTCGTTATTATTTAAAAACATCGGTATGGACATTTTCGGATCGGTTTTAACTTTTTGACGGTTGAAAGTCTTCTTGGTTTAACGGAGAGGGTTATCGCCCATTTCATACAAACAAGTATGCAGGAACTCTTGGCAGTAATTGGCAATTATGATTTCACTTTCTGGCAAAAAAGAATGATGGATTCACCTAAACGTTCTCCACATGTGGCTTGTTTTTGGGTGTAGGCTTGGGTTATCATAGCTGTTGCACGATTGGAGCAAAAACTTTCCAATTGGTTAAATGACTTGGTTAAACCACAGCTTAGACTGTAGCCTTTTGGGTTTGGACATTCTCAAAACAGTGGTATCCACGTGCTTCTTATTTCAGATTAGTTTCGAAAGAGCAAGACTCAACCGAATCGTTCAACTGTTTTGACACTAATCACTTGTCTACTTTCATTGTTTTTCGTTTCGCTCACAAGCGATTCACGCCACCTTCAGTAATGTTGACGCGGTTTTACTTTGTTTAGACCATTCCGGTAACTTTTGGAGTGTTCAAAACGTGAGGAAGATTGACCAAACAGAGACCAAACAACAAAAATGTCAAAACATAACGAAACAAAGGATACCAAGGTGATCGGAAACGGTTCATCGTCCTTCAGACCTTCACGAAAAATATAACTACAAAAATTATTATTATTTTAATTGGTTCATAATCTTCGTTGTTATTTGTAGATATTTTAAAATTCACGTTTTGACCGTCCACCGCTGTTTATATGCGTTTCTTATGTAGTAACATAAAATAAGGATTTACGGCCCGACTCGTACGCAGGAAAACTATTCGGGGATGAAATAGAAAATGGGATTTGCATAGGTATTTGGTCTGACAGCCGGTTCTTCTTCGAACTGGTTTCTACCAATCGGCAGCTCAATCGTAACCATTAATTGTCGATAATCGGGAAACGAACACGATTCGACAGAAAACAAAATTTCAACGTTCCTATCCTCTTTTATTTTTTCTGTCTGCATTGTTATAGCTGAACAAGTGGCAACGATTAATGTAACAGGATACTCACGTGAGCTTCAATGGCGTTATCAAGTCAAAAGAGATTAACAAGTTCAGAAAAGTTCTCTTCCTAACACTTACATCCTGTAATGAAAATTTATACTGACTGGTGACTATCGCTTCTAACGCTTCCAGATTCTCCGGACTGAAGCGCGACAATTATTAATGAGCCACTGACGTACAGATTATATGCTAATCAATTTCTAAATAGCTGAAATATCTCCTCGATTCCGATCGTCATTTTTTCTTTTTCAATCCGGTCCTGGGAGAAGAGCGTCCCTTATAATAACCGGCTTTCCAAGATGAACGATCGGACGAAAACTAGAACCACGAAATATTAATTAGCTCACCTCTCTTCACAGTGTGAACTATATTTGGTAACAAATTGCTTAATGATTGAATCAACTAATTTTCTCTTAGTTAAATAAAGCTACAATCAATTTTCCTTATAAATTGTGACGTACGTTACGTTTGCAACAACAGCGTCGGTGGGTCGGGAGACAAGCTCTCGCGTGTTGTATGTTGGGTATTGTACAATATTGTATATATCGAATTATACAATATTGTACATATTATATTGTTCAATATTATATATATTGTATTATACAATATTGTGCATATTGTATTGTTCAATATTGTGCATAATTTATTGTTCAATATTGTGCATATTGTATTGTTCAATATTGTGAATACTGTATTGTACATTATTGTGTATATTGTATTGTACAATATTTTTTATATAGCATTGTACAATATTGTGCATATTACATTGTACAATATTAAGCAAATTGTATTGTTGTATACTGTATTGTACAATATTGTGTATATTGTATTATACAATATTGTGAATATTGTATTGTACAATGTTGTGCATATTGTATTGTACAATATTGTGCATATTTTTTTTTTGCTGGGGCTTCCGACATCGAGGTCATTTCAGCCCCACACTCAGTCTACATTGTATACACGTTCAGACACATCATTCATACGAATAAATACGTTCATACAATTAAACACATTCACACAGCACACTCATTCCGTTTGGTCGGTGGAGTACTTGATATTCCTTCACCGACCTATATTGTGCATATTGTATTGTACAATATTGTGCATATTGTATTGTAC
>CM077112.1:13208327-13227527 GCA_039619505.1 Cimex hemipterus
AATATTGTGCATATTGTATTGTACAATATTGTGCATATTGTATTGTATAATATTGTGTATATTGTATTGTATGATATTGTGCATACTGTATTGTACTATATATAATATAGTATATTGATTGGTGGTCGCCAGAGGGTTTGACTCGTATAAGAAGCTGATCCTCACCGCGATTAAGAATAACCCACGCTGGGTTGACACACGGATGTTTTGGACGAAAGCCATCGTGTGTGTCCGGTAAGAAGAGAAAGATAACCTAATCGAAAGAAAAATACCAAACCAAGCCTACACCAAAACACAATTGATGATTTTGGTAGTTTGACTAGTTTAGACCATTTTTATTTTTGAGATATAGTGCAACAATAGCTACTAGTTAATATCAAGTGTAGTTTTTAACGAAAATTTGAGTGGCAAAAACGCACGTAAATAGAGCAGGTCTCAAGATTACTCCATGACAACCCTTAATAGATCCGGAAATGGAGATTCAATGGATCTTTCCTCAACCGGTTTTTACTGTTTTATTAGTTTGAGTAACTTTAGGAATGAAAAATTTCTTCTTGAGGTCTGTAGGGGGATGGACCTGTAGTTTAGTAGTTTTGCGGTCCGCTTGTTCTCGCTAGATTTGTCTGTCATTCCAGATGAAAAAGTGTAAGGCTGCGTCAGAACATTACGTACGGTACGTGTAACTGAATCTATTACTGCTTAATTAACCAGTTCAGCTTTGTTGCTCGCGGAGGAAAACAACCGTCGCGTTAACGTCTCGGCGACAGTTAAAATGGTGAATCGGATTCGCACGAAACCCGCGAATATAATTAAGCCCAGAAATGACTATTTCTATCCGCGTCCGTTTCTTCGTTTTTTTTCTCACTTCTTTCGCCTTCCCCGTAGTTAAATAATGGTACGCCCCGGCCGGGGAAAAAATAATAATTTTTCAAGTCCAGCCGCTTCTTCACGAGGCAGCTGTTGATGAGCTTCATTTCTGGTTAGGGGATAATTGACGCGATATGTCCGCCACCATCGGTCCAGTTCACGGGTCGGAAATAATAACGAGTGGAGTTCATGGAAAGAGAGCTTTTCAAAGCAATTGCACTGCCATAGGGGACCTCGTATGTAATAACATCCCTGGCGCTTCTTAGGTCTTTGGAGTAAATCTTAACTAATAAATACTGATTTATCACCTGGTATATTCATCGTTAGAGTAAGAGAAAAATATATCTTGGTCCGTCTACCCTGCTGGTAAATTGTAGGAACGGAAGACCTCAAAACGTGGGCAAAATGTTAACACGCCTTTTTAATTGTTTTATAATGCTTGAGATCTTACGCGTTGGATGGATAAGGTTAAGTCTATTTGAAGAGTCTGTTGTACTTACTACGTCAAGAAGAATTAAGCTCTATTTACGACTGAGATGTAAAATCAATCGAGCCTTTGGAAATACTCACTCGTCACTTTTTCAAACTCAAAAACCCTATAGGTCCAATAAGTCTGTACCTTGTTCTAGGGAAGGTCCTAGAACAGCTTGCATTAAGACGAAACCTCCCAATGCGGGCTTGCTGTTTTATCTCAAGCAGAGCCATCCCTTTACCAAATACCTTTCATTACCTCACTTGGTGTAAGTACTAACTTCCAAGCCTCTCTCTCTCTCTCTCTCTCTCTCTCTCTCTCTCTCTCTCTCTCTCTCTCTCCTCTCTTTACAGAGGCGTGTTAGTTACTGGCAGTTATGCTTTCACCATCTGGCGAAAAGGAAAATCGGATTAAACTAGTCGATCTCCGTCAAACCAATTGCTTTTTGGAGTACAGTTGGGGGTTGACGATTATCACAGAAGACTAAAATTTAAAAAGCTCATATCTCTGGAGTAAAATGTTTTGAATCGGTTACACAACTCTGCCTTGATTGATTTATACCACAACCATGTATTTAACTTTTTGGTGTTTAATGTCGTCAAAACAGTGATAGCCACTGTTTCAAATATCCTGGCGTGAAAAGAAAAGATTGTAATTTAACTCAGAACTATCTTCCAATAACCTTCACCCTTTCTAAAACATCCCAATTGCACTTTACATTCGATATCCGATTTCAACTGCGGACCAGGTACTTAGGAATGTATAAACTGTTTGACTTGAATCCTCACTCAGGACTAAACTGCTCGATACACGGTCCAAATTACTGATCACAAATAAAAGGCTACTTTTTAACACCTCAGTGAGGCTCGTATCGACTAAAAGGACTGTCAATATCCATTTCATCCAACCTGCCCAGTCTATAATTTTTTGAAAAAAGTTTTGATGCTACATTTTACGTGTTCAACGAAACTACCAATACAGACTTAAATATTTCTTTTGTATAAGATGTAACACCATCACGTTACAAGTTTCAAAAAAGCTGAAATAAAATCCTCAAATCCAAAAACTCTCATCTTGAAAATTTCTTCTAAGTAAAATAATTTCTGTTATATAGGAGCACTTAAGGACGGCTCAGACCTTCTTCCAATTAGATTTTTCATATTATTAGCAACTATAAAAACTACGGCTTATGCCGGGATTCGAACCCAGGACCAGCTAGCTTGGTAAATACGACCATTGCGATTCCCTCTCTTCAATGTTTCTTATTATAGTAGGGATTTTTCTCTCTCTCAATTAAAAAAAACATCAAATTTAGATTGCTTTTTTTTTAAATTCACCTTACGCTGGTATAGGCTCATTTTTTACTACATATGATCTGTCCTGTACGTAACTGCCTTATTAAGAAAAACAAACAAAAAACAGCATAAATTCGATTTATAAATTAGTTACAAAATTTGCTGGAATTTAAAAATGAATGGTCGAATTTCTTTTGGCACTGAGGCGCAATTTATTGTACAAAATGCGCCAGACGTCCAACCTCTCGCCAATTAAAGCGCGGCGGCGATCTAACGGACCTAGATGCCATATATGCAAAAATCCTCTTCGTATGCAAATTCCCCGCGGATTATTTCCACGGGCTCATACAATTTTAATTTGCTCGTTTTTAAGATTTGCGCCGCCCGCGCCGACGTGAAATTCTTCCGCGGTGTACCGTTGGCCTACTCTGCCCAGTGGTTCGATTTGGTGTCAAATTAATATCCCCGTTTCTCATAAATATTTAAAACTGTTAATCCGTATCGGTTAATTAATTTTGCAAACTGAGCGACTTCATATCAATTTATCCTAATTACTTAAACCATCCCTGTTTTAAATAAAACGCGCGGTTTATATAAAATTATAAAACGTCGTTGAACCCGTAACATCTTGGATTAAGCTCTAATTAACATGGCAACTGGCAAAATGGGAGAAAAACTCAACTTTTTGAACCTCTCCAAGGGGGCAAAGATAACAGAACTTCTGGAAGAACGATTACCCATGGTACAGTAAAGGTATCTAATACGGCACACAATTGGATCAAATTTGAAACATGGGGTACGTGTAGCGATTTTTCAAGCTGAAGTTCACCAAATACACTGCGACGGAATTGCACACTCACGCACAGCAAGGCTGTACTAAATTTTCCAGACTCCAAACTTGTCTGGGAGCGCCTATGGCCTAATGACTCTTGGCCTAAGCCAAAACGAGATTACCTTAAAGGACCATTCCCGGCTATGAAGATATGGAAGGAAAAGAACAGGCTGACCAACTGGCCAAGGGGGCATCCTTCTAACCCATCGGACCAGAACCACAACTAAGTGCACCAGAGTGTGGGCTTAAGTTAGAACTAAAAAAATAGATTGAGAAAGAAAAACGCCAGCACTGGACAAACACCAGTTATGAGGCAAGCTAGGATTTCTAAATGCCTCAAAACGGCAGGTGAACGAATTCCTTTCTTTCTGGAGGTAGGATATGAGGAAAATCATCACCGGGCAGTATTCTGTATAGGTCTATGATCTCACCTATCTTAAGAAGATGGGCAAACCAGAGACAGAACTTGTCGAATCTGTCAGGAGGAACCGGAAACATCGGCACATGTGCTTTGTGAATGTAAATCATTAGCCAGGTTGCATTAAAGCCACTTCCAATTTTCAAGCCGAAACTGGTGCTCCAAAAGGCACGAGGAAAGTGCTTAGTCTTATAGGAAAAAGTGCACTTTTCAATATGTTATAATTTATAGGGGGTTCCGAAATAGATCTGTATAGGTCGCAGTGGAGGAAAGGATTTTTAAAATCCTTAAGGTAACAATTCTCCCAACCTCAAAAATATTAACATTGATTATTTAACGATGGTGGGTTGTGGGATGTGCAGTCATACAGAAAACAAGCGTAGTGCTCAATTCTTTAATTTGCTCACGTTTAAAATGGTTTTCATGCTTTTTTCAAGGAAACGCTGGAATAAAGGTAGAGCCGATATTGTTCACTTTTTTCCTGTTAGCATTAAAATCGAATCCTTAGGTTCGTTTGGAAGAGGTAGTTCTTCAATTCTTCATTTTGCCCTTTTTTTCCTAAAGGAGTTAAAGTTCTAACTAAAAAAAATCATCAAATTAAAGCCCTTGACACGTAATTAGACTAGTATCGGTATGAGAAAGAAAAAAAAGAAAAAAAAACATTGAAGAACTACCTCTTCCAAACGAACCTTAGGACACGATTTTAATGCTAACACCGGAAAAAAGTGGACAATATCGGCTCTACCTTTATTCCAGCGTTGCATTGAAAAAGAACGAAAACCATTTGAAACGTTATCAAATTAAAGAATTGAGCACTACGCTTGTTTTCTGTACGACTGCACATCCCACAACCCAATACCGTTGAATATAACAATTATAAATAAAAGATAGACCATTTAAAAAACTTTTTTACCAATAAACCACCCGCAAATTTAGAATTTACCTGTTTCTCCAACGTGGAATTATTCTTGTAAAGTACAGACAGTTCACCTCGGGGCTAACGATTACGGAAACGAGGTGGGACTAACAACTCTGCGGTAAATCACCTGCCATTAAGGATCAGGTCATAGTACGATTCGGGAAGCATCTTACTACCTTTCCAAACACAACAACGAGATCTTTCCTTTATTTAGAAAAAAGATGTAAATTTTATGGTAACGTTCGGCAGATTTCAAAACGATCGATTCCCTCGAGCTTAGTCACGGTCCGTCGATTTTCTGACTATTGACGTCTAAACTAATTACGGGATTAAGTTGAAAATCAATGTATTAAGTTGTGTATTTTTAAAGTTTTGTTGACAACATTATCATTGTAGGAAAAAACAAAAAAACCTATAATAAAAATTATTGTGTTCCTCTTTTTAAATAATTTTTAACCATTTTAAAGGCTAGATTTTGGTCGATTTATTTTCAATTATTTATACCCATATCCATTAATACTAAATAAATAAATGGAAGATTTTTAAGTCATATGGCATGCAAATTTAAATTTATCAATTCAGTGTCATAGGGTCTCGAGTTACACTAAATTTACACACAATAGTTAACTGCCCAACTTGATGGTAAAACCTGAAAATTCAAGCAACTGCACAGGACTCACGACTGTAGTTTTTAAGTGTGTTTCTTTGATATAAATGCAAGGGTTGATTTAGATGTTTTGCAATTGCTGGTAAGCACATGTTCCAATAGAAAACACAGCAGTTCACGCGATTTTTTTAAACTGCTAGCCCGGTTGGAAGGGGGCGCACGTGTTCTGGACAGACAAAACAGAATTTCACGTGATGTAGTAATTTTGCAACGGTAGAGTGATATCGCATATGTCTTGTCAGAAAACATGATTTTTCTGTGTTTTTTTTTTTTTTTTTTTTTTTTTTTTTTAATCCGGTCCGCACATGTTCCACCAGAAAATTCAACATATATCGTGATTTAGTTATTTTTTAGGCAGTCTGCTTAAAATGTAAGGTACTGCATATTTGTGGTAATTAGTGACGGTTAATCGATAATTATTTAGAAATCGTGAGATGCGGTCTGGTATGATGTAGGTTTCAGAAAAACATTTTCTTTATCGTGCCGACGTTTCGATCTTTATTGAGATCATCTTCAGAGCACGATTTAATACTGTAGATAACAATTATTTGGAGATTTTAATATGTGGTCTGGTGTGATGTAGGTTTCAGAAAAACATTTTCTTTATCGTGCCGACGTTTCGATCTTTATTGAGATCACCTTCAGGGCTCAGTGTTTGTCTTCTGTGCAATCGTGCCATTCTTGGTGCCGTGTGCGCACTCATTCCACCACATATTCCACCAGATGACTGGGTGTTTAGTTAATTTACAACAGTCTGCACAGAAATGAAAATGGACCGCGAATTTTCTACCAGTAAATACAGTATTTCTTATCAATTAGTTGTTTTGCTACTGCTGTCATTTTATTCAAGATGAAAAGGACTTTGTTCATACCGAATATATTACAGAATATCTTCTGAAATTATTTTGTACTGCCGGCCATTTGCTCAAAGCATCATACGTGCTCTTCTTGATAGGAGCATTTTACGTGATTTTATTGTTTTATACCATTAGTCCAGTTCTCGAAACATAAGTCATTGCAAATGTGCAGAAAAGTCAGCATTTTTTGTACAATTGTTGTTTTGTTACTACTAAGTGCTCAAAATGTAAGGGACCATAAGTGTTCAATCAGATCTCAACAGTTTACATAATTTACTTGTTAAACTACTGTCCAAGTTGTCGAAACGCAAACACTACCCATGTTTCTTCAGACTGTACAGCATTCGATGTGCCATTGTACTTTTGGTATACTTTGGTAAGAGTTCTAAATGCAAGGGGCTGCACATGTTACATCAGAAAATACAGCATTCGTTGTGCCATTGTATTTTTGGTACTACGTGCAAAAAGTTCAAATTGTAAGGAGCTGCACATGTTCCTTCAGATAACAACAGTTTACATAATTTAATTGTTTAAATCTCTGGCTAATTCGAAAAATGCAATAAATTGCACATGTTCCACCAGAAAACAGCATTTCTTGACCAATTGAATTCCTTGACCCTACTTGCAAAGAGTTTAAAATGCAAGGGGCTGCACATGTTCCGTCAGAAAATACAGCATTTCTTGTCCTATTGTTCTTTTAGTACTAGTTGTAAAGAGTTCAAAATGCGAGGGACAGCACATGTTCCATCAGAAAATACAGCATTTCTTGTGCTATTGTTCTTTTGGTACTACTTGCAAAGTGTTCAAAATGCGAAGTGCGACACATGTTCCATCACATAATATAGCATTTCTTGAGCTATTGTGCTTTTGGTACAAGTTGTAAAGATTTCAAAATACAAGGGGCTGCACACGATCACAATTTTCTTCAGCAAACCGCATTTCCATGGCTATTGCTAGTTTTCCTCCCACTTTCGGACGAACATTCCATGTGATTTTTAACGGTTGTGGGGAAAACATCGAACTTTTATCATACTGGTTGTCTATTTGGAATTTATTGTAATTCATAATTCAAAAAACTTGTCATCATCAGAATTCCATCAACTAAGCTAAAATTGCTCATGAAATAGTACCATATTTAACATTACGATCTTTTACGTAGCATAAATGCTAAATTTGGGAACATTTTCATATATGAAAATCATGGTTTTTAACAGTTTTTATATGTTTGTTATAGAAGAAGATGACGTAAAATGACGAATAAAATTCAACTTTATGAACTTCGCCTAGCTCATGCTCGTTATTGTGTAGATACCTTGTAATATTTAAGTGCACGCGCAAACGATCAGATTTGAATTTGGACTTTTGGAATTTTAATTGGAAGGCTTTATCCAAAACGGGATGACATCGGTCTCGTATTTTTGACACGTGTCACTGAGGGGAAAACTGTTTAAGAAAGCGAGAATTCCCATTCCCCCCCGAGTTGCGGAGGATATCTTATAAGGAAAAGATCTTAGTTTTCAACAATGGGTGTTGATTCTTCTTCGGCCGCAACTCGACGCTTCTCTCGCTCTCTGTCTATCTCTTTTTTTTCTCTCTCTCTCTCCGCGGAGGGCGAGTAGGGAGCGGGAAAATAATTTAAAAACCCCTCCTTCCCAACAGCAGTCCCACAATGGAATTAAACATTCCTGAATTATTCCCTGAACTTAATTCTATTGCGGTTTTAAGCCGCTTACCTTCTCACGGGCCTCTATTATGAAGCATCCTTCCTCGAGATTAGAAGATTCTAGAAAATTTGTACTCTTTGAAAATATTATCATATTAATTTTTCCTAAATCAGCTACACTTATTTATGTGGGTATTTGCGCATCTTAATCATCCCTATTTTTTTTTTTAATGTAGGTTTTTACTTGAGGTAAAAAGGGCAGTGTCACGACCGGGATTCGAACCCACAATCTTCGGCTTGATAGTTGGGGAGATCCCGATACCTTTGTTATCGGTTTAATGGCGAGGATGTCTTGCGGTCATCGTCCTCTCATGAGAAGTGGAGAGTTCTCAGAATGGGAGGAAGAGAGAAGGGCTTGGATGAGCTGAAAGAGGAGTGAAACTTGAGGGTGGGATAGCTAGAAACAGCTTGGACAAACTGGATATTAGGCTTGGTGGTAGCCCATAGTTTCGCTCAGTATGTCCTTAGGTTGATGAAACGTTTGTACAGTGTCTGATGTCGGTCGTTTTCGTAGTTGTCCAATCGTATATTTAAGGTTTGTAGATAGTAGGCGGAGGGGCTGAGGTGAGACGAAAGAAAAAGATTGTAACTCAGAATCAAATTTGAACGAAGGTGGTGGAATTGAGGTTATTGTAAATAGTGACTCTTTTAGTCCTTTACTTGGGTCCCGTGTGGGGATGGATGTTAAACTACTGTCTAGTATTTACCCATGGTAGAAAGTAATTTGTTCCAGCCGAGATTCATTTTCCGCATTTGAACCATCCAAAAACTCAAGGTGTGATGTGGTTGTTGGATGCGGTTCGGATTAGAAGGCAAATTGTAGTTCCATCCCGTAGTAATGTACAGGAAAGGCGGTATTGTAAATAGTATAGAGGATAGGACCGAGAATGTTACCATGTGAGATACCGGTTTATATTGGTCTAATGGTTAAGTTAGATGGCATCCCATAGTTTCGCTCCGTATATCCTTAGGTCGATGAAACGTTATGCCAACAACACCTCACTGTGAAGCAAAGTTCAAAATATGATTCCAGGACTTCTAATAATGTGTGCATGTCGGATGGAGTCATGTCCTCCATTTGATGCACGAGTCTTTGATATGGTCAAGTTGTTCTTGGATTTTGAAAATTGCTGAGATATAGATCGGGGTTAGGGGACATAATTATCGTGTACCATCCAAACATTAATGATGATGTTGGGAAGTATAAAAATGGGTACAGGTTCGAACGGGCCAACTGATAGCCATGTGCTCTCTTCATCATCTCACTATGCAGTATTTTAGACAAGGTTAATAGGTTTCTAGGATAAAGTTGTAAGAAATGGTTTGCTCGACTTTTGTAGTAGTAAAAACGATATAAAAATTGTTATATAAGTAATTTAATATCATAAATGTAATTATGCCCATCATTAAATTATACCTTTTGCTTATTATAATGTTAACAGTTTCTTTAAAAGGAAAAGTTCATTTAAAATAAATGTCGTTTAAAATATTTAGAGCTCATTACAATCCGGTCCAAATATGGAAGGAAATCGTAAAAGTTAATTAAAAAAATTCATTTTATTGTATTCTGCTTTCACTTGTCAGCGTCGGACCACCAACAACGGATCTTAGAAACAATAATTACCGGTCAGGTTGTTTATTATGTAAGAGAAAAAGGCAGGTACTACATTAACGTGTACAAATCGAAAAAAATCAAACCAAACTCGTTGTTTGAGAGTTGCCCCGGGGGTGAAGGAGCGCTTATCTAGGCTAGAACAAGACCATTATTCTATTTCAGCTTTTGGAAAGAATTCTTATTAAGTCTTTATGGCCAGATGGCTTACTGACCAGAAGTATTTTGTTTTTAAGGCTTAACGGATTTGAACAAATTCTTCCGTGTTTATTTTTGAACGTTGAAGTTTTTCTTTTAAACAATTGGTAGAGACAATAACATCCTGATTGTCCCATGGAAAAAAATACACTGTAGGAAGGAATACAGAAGAATTCAGATTTAAAAGTCATTAAAAAAGAAGTTTCCTTCTTTTAAAAGATTAAAAACTGGGTAACGGTGCCTTAATTGTGAGAATTTCCGTCTCTTGGAAACGTTTCATTGAGGAAGATCAGTTCACGTATGATGGGGTAAGACTTCGGTCGAAGGTGCAGCAGGATTTAATTATTTCACGCTTCCTTTATGGAGAGATCAAAACGTATTATATTGATTCTAGATTTATAATATCTGTAAATTATTTCTCTCTTAAATGTAAATAAGAACTGGTACGTTATCCCGCTATGGATTTATGGATAAGAGGTAACGCTAGGAACATTTTCAATGACTTTTATGCGAATTTTATCCTTCTCGGCTGAAATAGTGGTTTCTCTGTATTTTCCAGGATCGCTAGATTCTTTTTCGAACGCGAGAAAATGCACTATCCACTCGCAAAGTGCAAGTTGGCGAACTCATGCTGAACCGGCACTGGGTCACATATGGGTCCGTTGGTTTACTGAACTACTCAAACACGTTTCAACATTGCGCCTTCTTCAGAGAGGAGGCTCGTGAAGACGAACCCAATAAGTGACCCAATAGCGGTAAAACATGATTATGTTTAATGTAACCATCCGGAGCGCCTCTTCGCTTATATCCCTATGTTCTGATGTGATTCGCCGTTAATATCTCTGAGTATTATGATAGAGTTGGCGCATTTTTGCCTTTTTTCCATTTTTTTAACAGGTTAATTTTTGTTAATTAATCGTCTGCTGAGAGGTAGTTCATTGTTTTTTCAAGGATTTTATGCACTCGAAATGTGACTAGGGGTTTAACTGTTGTATACAGTGTGTTCCCAAATAGTCGGTGTAATGAGGTCAATGAGGATCTTAAGAGTCCGTACCAGGCTCATGGCTTTACCGGTCGTTTTGATTCTCAAGATGAAAGATGACGCACCTCTGCTCACGACTGAATGCGTGCTACAGCCGCAAGCGTTGACATAGAAGCTGTCTCAGCCCTGAGGAGCCAAGACGAACCTCACTCCCCGCTTTCCCACTACGAGTGGTCGAGTCTGCGTTGAGCATCAGACCGTATGCCGCGGGTAAAGGACTACCCAAGCTGGCTGAAATGCATCAGCCTGGAATCCCACGCACTCCCTAGATAGAGAAGGCCACTCTATCTCCCAGAGTATTGCGGCTCCTCCAGCGTAAAGCCTTCCGTTTTGTTTAAAGTGAAATTGCTAACCACCCCTCGAGAAGACTGCTTTCGGTAAAGGACTTTCATATAGGCACTACAGACCTCTATTCGTTTCCATCCGCCACTTCTCGCGTATTCGAGGGACTTCGTTAGCGTAGTCTAAGTGTCCTCAACACTATACCCTTCGATGGTCCGAATCTTCGACCTTGGGTGGAGGTCACAAATAGAAGAACGGCCTCTCTCAAAGTTCCAGCCAGGAGCATCACCACTAAGCCACCACGAGTCCGTTCCCATGTAGCAGGGTTGGACTAGGAACGTTATCTGTTACCCCGCAGTTCAGATGTTATGCACCTTCCCTCCTCTATGTAGACAGGATGGGCCTCTGATACAGCAACTGCCGACTCGGAGGCTAGAATATAGCTTGGGCGCTATAGAGCTAAGTGAGCTAGCTTAAGTGAGCTATGGTTTCACTGGGTGGATAGAACAGATGTCATGAACGTCCAGGTCCCGAAAAAGTCGACATCATCCCGACTATTCGTCTTGTCGGGAATGGGCCAGGCACATAACTCGGATTAAAGCTGTTCATTCTCAGATACCCTTCTCCACACGGTTCACTTCAGAGGGAGAAATGTCAGCCTGTCAAGTCATGTTTTAACATAAAATCTTTGGTCTACTGGGTTTAGCAATGGCTATTTTACTGATTGTATGTCCGTAGCACCCAATGTTATGTTGGGCGTTAGGCGTTAAGCACTCCTGTATGGTAGTAATTATTTTGCTTTACTTTATTATTGATTGTATTTGAATTTGGAATGCGGACGCCGATTTATTTTCATTTTAAACGGGTTACTTTATTAACGGTCCCCTGACATTTTTTACCGTCCCCGGAGGCGAAGTTAATAACAAGGTGGGATAACAAATAAACCTGCGATTCGGAGAATTTCAACAGGAGGATAATCTCAATACGTGTACACAACGTTGAAGAAGGTTCTGGGCTGTATTAACTTTTATTACATGACATCGTGTTTTCTTCTCGATGTTATCTTCCGGCCGGAACGCGCCCCGAGGTCGTTTTTATTGTTTTGTGTCATCGGCTCAAGGCGATAAATAAAGAAAAAGGCGGCCGTGGATGCATTCTTCAAACAGAGACGGCTCTAAAAATAGAATGACACGACTGATAAAAATATGGGAGTCCAGATACACATCAAAGCGAGATAGGATCTGAGCCGCGGGTGGTGTTACAACTGACTTAGTGGCCGCCCGAGAGAGTTGTGCATATAATTACGGCCTATTCACACCCTCCTCGCCCGGAGTTTCCATAGCGGACTGGCATTCGGGCCCAAACCCACGCAATCTCATAAATTATTTATGAGAAGCCGCAACAGCTGTTTCCACTTTGCACGTATCCCAGGGCGAAAGAGGGGTTCCGTCGGGAATCGTGTTTTCTGCTCCTTGAACCGGAAGCAAGATAACGCCTACAAACGTCCTAAGTGCACTTATCTATCGGTTATTTTTTCGATATTGGAATTGGATCGATTTTCAATCAAGAAGGTGTGATGCCTGTGTATTTTTATCTTGGCGGCATCATCGCAACATACGACAATATTACCCGTCCCGTTCTTGACAGCATAATATTACACGAATCCATTTATCAAAGTTTGTACTTACAATTTTAAAATTCTTTTAGGATATTAAGTAATTATGAAATTAAAACTGCTTGGTCGTCTCCGATCATATGGTCTGCATAACGTCCGGTCAGGAGTCGACCCTACAATTTGTTGCTTTCTGGCGTCTATTCTCACTGTTTTGCTCTGTGTGCACTTATTAGCCTACGAGCTACTATTGAACTTGAAATGTTCTCTGTTTTAATCTGTTCGACGCATTCTGGCAAAGAAACTGTCGCCGAAAATTTCATAAGCCATATGCACCCGTCAGGCAAAACAATGAGGATAGTTAGACTGAGTATAACTGGAAACGACATGTGCCTTTTGTTACATGCTGGTCCAGTTTTGGTCTCTCATGTACGTTTCGGCACAAAATATCACTGAAAATGTCGACATGTCGGACAACCAACAACCTGTTCGTCAAGCCAAAATTGTAAGGATAGGAGGACCAAAAAGATGGGAAACACCAGACTGCAGGACATTTAGCTTTTATTACTTTTTCCGGTCCACAAATTCTCGCTGTTTCCATCTATTCGGTACGTATACTCAGAGTGTAGCTGAGGATGTTGAAATGCCGAACGTGCTGGTTGGCCAAATGCAACTAGGATATGCCGACTAGTATGAATGGAAGTGATTGAACTATCGAAACATTTGGCTTTTTCTGTATCCTGGTTGTGGTAAATCAAAGGCGTTTTGTCTCAGAAACTGAAATGACGAATTGCCGAATTGCACCGTTCAGACGAAAACTACGAGGATAGGCGGACCCGGGTACGTCAATTTGCCTCCAAAAAGTTTTAGCACGTACTACTTTGTTTTGTTGTCGAAAATTGGTATGTACCAGACCAAAGCAGCAAGGAGAGCTAAGCCAAAATGATCGAAAACGACCAAGCTATAATGAAATAATAGATACGATAGTCATATTAGTTCTATGAAGTCTGTAGGGGTGACGGACCAGTTTTTAGTGGAGTCGGGTCAATCTGGTCCGTCTATCCTCGCTGTTTTAAATCGTCACT
Source organism: Cimex hemipterus (assembly GCA_039619505.1). Taxonomy (NCBI): domain Eukaryota; kingdom Metazoa; phylum Arthropoda; class Insecta; order Hemiptera; family Cimicidae; genus Cimex; species Cimex hemipterus. Next base: position 13,222,209 of record CM077112.1, read on the forward strand.
TGGTACTCCATCCATAAGATCATGCTTCAGATCATAATTCAAAGCTGTATGGTAAAATTTCAACATAAAGGACATTTCGCTTTATTTAGTTGATCCATCTCACCTACTCCGACCATTTGACGTTCCCACTTGTTTGATTGATAACCAGCTAAAATTATAACTAATACGGTTAATATGTATTAATTGTTATTATATTTAAACATTTTGAAAATTCATAAGATCATTTTTTGTGTTTCAGGTGAGAGCTTAAACCGAGAGCATTTAATCTTGAACAGTTACGTTGATAAAACTTGGATGATATAAGGTAAAACTTGTTCGTAAGAATCTTTAAGTGCATCCTAAATTTATCTTTAAGTTCTGTAGTCAACATACTTGTGTAACGTATTAAAACAATTTCTAATGTTAAACATAAAACATAGTTTAAAGTTAGGTCAGTTAGTGAAGGTTTTGCAAGGATGTCGCAATTAGCCTAACCACGACGCCGTGTTATTGAATGCATTTAAGTCTCGTTCACAGACGGAAAACGCGGTAATTGCGCTTTTCCACGAGGATGAGGGTGAATTGCTGTTATTTAGTTTATAAATAATTAGGTATTACAAGCCGACTCGGTCTGTTGCTTACTTTCAGGACGGCCCCTCCGAACGGTTTCCGTATGAAGTTAAGCACAAAAAAGATAAGCGTTAACGTTTCCATTGTAAAAGATTATTCAGTTTTGTACACATGCAATTATTTTCGACTACCGTACAGAAACCGTATTGTAATGGACTATTGCGTTTATGTGCGATAAATCAAGTCCTGGGATTGTCCATGTGGTCGGAAACAAAATACCGGTCGACGTTATGCCCCGTAAGTCCCATGGTAATAAACGTGAGATAAACCCGGTGATCTTCTAACTTCCACTGCAATTCCTGGACAAATTTGTATTTATTTCCTTTAATGAAAATCGTTTATGAAAATGTCCCGAGTTGACTGGTCAGATCTTAGGCTCGAACTTGCAAGGTCGGCTGTGTGACTTGGTAAGCGTGGGAAACTAATTAAAAACGAGGTTGTTACAACCAACTTCACCGTGAAAAAATAATTTAATGTTTCCAAAGTACATATAAGAAAATCTAACTTTTTATTTGCTTCAATAAAATACAGCTCAATCTTTGACAAATGCACAATGTCTCACCATAACCATAGGTTCTTCCTAAGACCACGATTTCAGTCAATCGAGCCCAAAAACGATTTATGAGCAGGTTTTATCTTCGGTTTAGGAATTGTAAGTAGGAGGAGAATTTTCAAAATATAGGAAAATGGGTAGTTCTAATGGATTCATGGATGATTTTGGAAGTCACTTGAGGTGCGCCGTAGGCGTCCAGTTCATCTGTCGTCATACCTGAATGCTGATGGAAGAATGAAGTGTGTGTATTTAGCTAAAATTTAGTTAGTAATGTTTCATCCACTTGTCAGTTATCCGTTGTTATGCTGACGAAAAAGATGATTTAGGTTAATTATATAAAAAAGTTAATTTTTGGGGGAAGACAAGGAGCATATTGTAAACTTGCTTAAATAGTCGCTCATACCTGATGGCTGTATGTCTTTTCAGCCGAACCATTATAGATGTAAAAATGCTTAAACCGTGTCCTTCTGCCGAAAACAAGAAGAATAGGTTCCCAAAAATAATGGGAAACAAATAAACTTCAGTTATTTGAATTTTGTTCTATCTTGGTCCACATAAGCTTGCTATTTTGTTTTGTTTTGGCGCGCTCAGGTAAACAAATTATTACTGAACAAAGGCCAAAACAGTAGGTCAGTCACGACCAGCGAGGATAGGCGATCCGATATGATTGGAAACGACCGAAATTCATGTATATGACTCAGGTCGAATCCTAGACCTTTACCTGTACTCACTGCTCAGCCAGTAAAGCGCGTTTTGTCATACGAACTACTACTGAAATGCCTAAACCCGGTTCGTCAGACAACACCATCAGACGTACCAAGATGATTGGAAATCAGCTTCTTACATTTAGCTTTTGATGGATACTGCATAACATTGCTGCTTCGTTCTGCCAAGCGCGTTTGATAAGACCGAGGTCACCTGCTTGAAAAGTCGAGCATTAAAGAAGTCTGTACCTTTTATATCTAAGCGTCAGATAAAAGTAATAGCGTGATACGCAGACTACTATGGTTGGAAACGAATGAACAACGGCCATTTGGCTTTGGCTGCTTCCTGGTCTGTATAACCTCGCTCTTTTGGCCAGTCTGGCATATGTAGAGAAACAACCACTGAAGTAGACGAATAAATGTTTTCTGATGAGATAAAAATAGCGCTACTATGGACAATACCGAGTAGTCATCTGGTGAAGTAAATCTGCTTTAAAAATCGAACTTAACAGAAGTTTGTACGTTTCAAGTATTAGTAGGACCAGAACCCTTCTGTAAAATTACGAACTGTCATAAAAACTGAACACTCATTGAATAGGTCGTGAAAAAATATCATGCCTACTAAGGAGGAACATCTTAGGATGTATTGCATGTCTATTGTAATTCAGGCTGAGCGTCCCACTCGTTGGGTACGAAGGGTCAAAACATTTTAAAATACTTTTTTTATTATTCTTAGTTAAAAAACATGCGCTATATCGGAAGTCGAGACGAGAACCCATGCCCTGGGAAATAACCGAGGGCTTAACCACTTAGCCATATCGGTTCATTAGTGTGCTTTACTTTATCAAATACTAATTTGGATGTCTGACAAGGAAAACGTTTCTATTTATGGGCAAAGAAAGCCTAACCTACAGTAAACTCTTAGGTTCTACTATCAAAGCTTTGGGAGATAATAACAGCTTAAAGCTCGAGCTATAATCCACACGCGGAGGAGCACAATAGCCCCATTTTCGGCTTAGCTGTTTCAATAAAGGAAGGGAGGCAGTAAATATAGATGCAGCTCTTTCATCAACCGACGGGACTGAACGATTGACTGAAGGAACTGTCTGTGACAGAATTAAATGACGAAACTGTGAGCTAGTTGGGTTTGTCGTTCAGACATAACGTGTGCTCTTTTTTGTATGATATAATGCTCGTTAGCTTTTTATTAGCCTCCAGCTTTTGATAATGGTTTTCAGTTATATTTGATAGATTCAAATTTGGCTTGTCAGGTGTTTACAGTAGAAGAACATTGGTAGTTTCTGCATATTCTTTACAAGGAAAATTGGGTGGTTATCTGAGCTTGCTTTAGTTAGGAGGAGTAATGTATCATTGAAACCACTAAATAAAAATGGTTATTTATTTCTTTCTTCTGAGAGGTGAGCCACTTGGCAAAATGTCTCTGATACTAGGCGGCATGACAGACGGTATTCGTTGAAGGCCTATAGTGGGAGGCGGGGTGTCTCCGTCTTTGGATATTCGGTAAGTACTTGGAGTTTTCAGTGCCAATTTTACCGGAGATATCTTCTTCGATTCCTTTGGAGGCGATTCCTTTGGAGGCGATTCCTTTCGAACGGATTCCTTTCGCGGCTTTACTTCTTCGCGTTTCGGCGAATCGGTCTTACCCAGGTACGTCCGTTGTTGACGGTTGAAGCCAGCCGGGAAGGGGATCGTGCAAGCCTTCGAAGAGATGTGACCCAGGATCGCGAGCTCGTCCGCTTTGCGCAAAAGATGCGTTTTCATCGGCCCGCGGAGGAACTCGTCGGCAGTCATACTCAGAAAACAAAATCTTGTCAATAAGCTATTATTGAGCTTCTTTCTCTCTTCTAAAAAGAAACATAATTTTGATCATAATGCCCGATTAGGTTTAAAATTGTCCGGCTTACCATGATCTTCACAGCCCGCTCTGATTGCATTTTGTTTACGGCATACCATCCATTTATGTATGAGCTTGAACAATTCGATTTCTTTAATGTTGAGTGCTGGCTGTTCTAAAATAGCAGTGAGAGAATGTACGTCCAACATTTGTACGTTATGTTCATTAATTATTTCTTTTGTTTTCTTTTGAATTATCTAAAAACGATAAAATCTTGTTTCTAACAGAGGACTTTTTCTTGCCATTAATTAACGCTAAATGATGCATAATAATAAAAGACCGATTTGTTTTACGACTTACCGAAGCGCAACGGTTTTTCAACTCGACCAAGTTGTTAGTTTCTGCTAAAATGTATACCTCTAAAATGGAAGAAATGTCGAGATTTTTTTCGATATATTTTCGAGCGATATCTTTCAAATCGGGCACGTTCAATTTAGCCGCAATCCTGTACAGTTCGATGGCGTGGAGGCTCGTTTGAGGTTTGCCGTTCTTAGTGTAGACAAAGCTGAAAGAACGCATTTAAGCTTGATTCGGTAAGCTTTCAATTTTAGGTAGGCACACTTAAGAAATATATCGATGACTTCCGGACTGATATTCGTGAATACTATTGTGGCGTCCCCTGGGATTTTAAAGACTTCGGAATTGATTATTTTTTCCAAGACGTTACTTGACATACTCAGTACAAATCTGTGGGCTTGGAAAACCTGTGAAAAAATTAGAGTAAAATAGTACATTTTAATTTGAGGTCTATGAAAATAAAACTGTAAACAACAACAACACACACCTCTTCCCCTTCTTTATTCTTAATTTTGATATTGACATCGCACCCATATTTTGTTTCGTATAAAAATTGAATCTTTTTGTCCCAAGATTGGTTGTCCTTCCGCCAGTCGTTGGGTGTGTCGTTTCTGAAATAAATTGGTAGTTGTTAATAATATATTCTTTTATACGTTCTAACGCCTATCTAATCCTGGCTCTTTATCCTCACTTGTCTTCCAAGGAAATAGTGGCTTCATAGTATTTCATCTGAAAAATAGATATAAAAAAAAATGAATCCAGTTGAAATTAACTCTGCACGAGGAAGTAAAAGAAGTTGGGGTGAAAAAAAGAGAAAAAGAAAAAGAAATAAAGCAATAACGAAAGAATGATAGAGAAAGAGGAAATAGCTAAAAATTAGCTAGATAGATGGATGATAGAAATAGGTATGTGGATGGTAGAAATATAGGAGAGAGAGAGAGAACGTAACAGATATTGAGTGAGAGAAAATAGAGAGATAGGTAACAATGATATATAATGATAGACAAGCATATAAATAGAGAAATAGAGAGAGCATACTAGGAAAAAGTTAGAGAGATAGATAGAGAGAGATAGAAGAAAGAAAGAGAGAAAACATTGTCGGAAAGGAAAAAGGTAAAGAGAAACAAGAAAAGAAAACAAGAGAACAAGAGAAAACGAAACATAGAGCTAGCTAAACAGATAGCAGGGGGAGTGAGTGAGAGAGAGAGAGAGAGAGAGAGAGAGAGAGAGAGAGAGAGAGA
>CM077112.1:13242527-13274000 GCA_039619505.1 Cimex hemipterus
GACGTCCAGATTTCTTATCAAAAACAGTGTTGTGTAGATGTCGCATTTATTTCACGGTTACCATTTTGATCTGTCTGTTCAGTTCTATTATTTTTGAATCGAGTTGGTTCCAAATTGGTCGATTTAAAGTCCCAAATATTGGACGACATTGGTACCTAGGAGAGGGGCAGATTTGTAGTAATTGTAGTAGAGTTTTTAGCGAAGGGTGAAGGTCATTTGTTGGCTCTGATTCTTCATATCATGAACTATCTTTCAAACTTGAGTGATGGTCTTGGGAATTTGTGAAGGCAATTGGACCATGCTTTGCTGAACCAGTACATTTTTGTCGGAATTGATAGACGTAAAGTGTATATTGAATACAGCAAGGGACCAAGGATGATTCCTTGCGCTACACCTCCTTTGGCATAGAGGATCGGGTAGAAAGATGCTTCGATTCGTATATAAAAACATATCGGACAGATTTCAGTATATAGTTGTAAGTGAATGGAAGGAGATACTCTTGATTTTTCTGAGCAAATTTTGTATATAAATACCTGATAGTTTATAATAAAATTTAACCTAAAATCAAGGATGGCCCAGATTCAATCTACATTTGTTAGCAATGAACCAAATGGTAAACAGCTAGCTATCTAACTAACGTAGATTTTAGTATTGAATTTATTAATTTATAGAGTTTGTACCAATATGTTTTATTTTAGAATTCTTTCTGGAGAAAATTTTAGGGAGTGTAAAATACCTTGAAAAAATTGATCAATCCTTCTAGGGGAGTGGTTCATACTTAGCGTCTGTTGCAAACATAAAACTCATTTTAATTTATAGCTGTCACCCTTTCTCCTTCAACCCCTCGCATTAACAATTGTTATATTATTCTGAGGAGCGTGGTTTCGGGAGTGGCTTTTCTGTGGCGAGACACTTTTCGAGCTATTTATCAGCTCTTCAGCCCAAATGGCGATTGATGGAGTTCAAATGACTCACTCCCTCCCCGGGCTAACAGATTGCTTCCTCAATTCTCAAAACTGCCACCTTTGAATGTCTTCAAGCGAGCACGTTTGTTTTCTCCGGCCGGTGCAAGACAAGCACTACGTGCAACTCTCAGGATTTTTGTCCCACCGCAGAAACGACACGCAATACAAAGGCCTGGTTGAAACGAAAACCTTTCCACAACTCTATTTGTTTAGACAAAAATATTGACTTAGTACTTTTTAAGCTGAGACCTGTAGTCATGGGTCATAAAACTTTTGGGTCTTCCAGTTTTTAAATAAAATGAGGTTATTTCTATATATGTGGATTGTATAAATATCAAGTTTGTTAATAGAACAGAGAAAGTGGTGTTCTATACGTTTTGTGATAATGTATTTATAAGCGTGAATGTGATGGTAGAACAGCATCCGAGAGAGGGGAAGAAAACAAATCCAATACCCACATTATGTCTAGTTAGTTTATGGGTAGTTTTTATTGCGTATAAAGTGTAATGGAGGAAAATAATAAGATCGTGAAGAAATGAAATCTGGAAATTTTTTTGAAAAAGGTGTTTCTCCTTTCGATTTTTTCTCTCTTTAAACTCTTCATCATATCGAAAAATTGTTTTTTGTCATTCTGTAAAACATCACAGGCGAACAATCGTAGCAAGAGATATTTAAAGTAAAACAACAAGGAATAGAGAAATAATTTATTTTTACTAGGAAATCGAGAGAAGCGGTCTGGTGCGACGTAGGTTTCAGAAAAATATTTTCTTTATTGTGCCGACGTTTAGAAACGTTCCTGAGATCATCTTCAGGGGCTGAGATTTACAAACATTGTTTAAATTTAACAAATACACGTATGATGTGAAAAAATAGAAATTAATAATTACTTATTTTTAAATACTTTTTAAAAACACTTTCGTCTCCAGAACTCTTCATCATATTGAAACGGTGATTTGTTTTTGTTTTTTTAGGAGGATAATAGGCAAACAATCGTAGATTAGGTGTTTAAAAAAATACCCGGGAGGGTGGTAATAGAATTTTTTTTTAAGGAACCGAAAATGGTACTTTTGGGTTTTTTTAAATCAACTCTTCATTATATTGAAGAAAAAAAAGATTTTTTCATTTTGAAGCACAATAATTTGCAAACAATAGTCGAAAGCGATTTTTAAAACATCCAGGAAGGGATACTTTTTTCAAATATAATTTAGCATAAGATTTCATTATAAATTTAGGTTGTCGCCAAAAATGAAAGATTCACTAGTTTTAACAAATTTCATTGTATAAATTCTCAAATATACACAATTTTTTTTCTCGAAATGTTGTACACAATAGTAAATTTACTGGTCTTCGTGGTTTGCTTGACCAATTAATATCTTTTAATTAATTAGGATATTTAGATGAGAAAAAATCAGTGTCACGAGCGGGATTCGAACCCATGACTTTCGGCTAGTAGAGTAGCGGCGTATCTAGCCGAAGGTCGTGGGTTCGAATCCCGCTCATGATACCGAATTTTTTATCTCAACTAAAAACCTTAATTAATTATTGACAATATGGCAACTTTCTGGCCTCCCTTTCAAAAAGATTATTTTTTTTACTCTTCGCTATGTATTTCTTCAAACTTCTTTTCTTTTTTTTTGATTTTTGGTGAAACAATGGTAGCTTAAGGTGTTTTTAAAAAACACCCAGGAGAGGAGAAAGATAATTTTCTTTGCAAAGGAAAAGAAATTAGTAAGATTTACTTTTAAAAACTCCAGGCTACCAATCTTTTTCATATAATAAGAACAAATAAAGCGAAGAAATATTGGTTGTAATTTTAAAAAATGGAGGAAATTTTGCAAGTTTTTGGCTCTTTTTTTGTACAACTGAACGACCTTGAAAAATAGAAAAACTATGGGTATATTTTGAAACTTTCACGCATGTATACAATGTACATGCTTTCTTGAAACAGAAAAAATTAAAATCCATTGATTATTAGTCAGAAAATAAAATATGATAAAATTGCTCTAGTTGAACCAGCTGGTCGATGGAAAAAAATGTTTGGAGTGAACACAATTTGTAAATAATTAAATGTAATCATTTATTAAGATTAAAGTTTATTTTTTGTATTACTGAAGTGCAACAGCTTTGAACTTTCCACGAGATTTTTGAGCATTTTGAGAAGGGGGAGAAAGGGACTTGATTGTTTTCCAAATACTAATTTTAATCAGCAGCATAGTAAAAGTTCAAGACAATTCTACTCAATTTAAAGAAAAAAAAAAGAAAAAAGAAAAGGGAAAATGTTTGGTAATAAAAAAATTAATCTGCTTTTAAGAAATTAATAGTTTATTGTTAATTAAACAAATAAGATTGGTAGCTCGTAGCGGGCTTTAATTATGTTTTTAATGCAAATTACGCCTTAATTAAATCATTTGGAAAATTAATCGGCACATACCGGTACGTAGTAACGAACAATATCTGATCCAGCATTTTAAAGAACGGATAATTAACAATTAGGTTATTTACACGGATAGTCCAAAGGGGTTCGGTCCGGTAGGCCAGTGCCGTGTCGGACCGACTACCTGCCTTTTTCTATCTTTTCTTTTTCAACGATTGGGTGGTCCGGCCTTATCGCCGGGGCCATCACAAATAATCACACGCCATCCTGTTTTTAACCCAGGAGTACAAAAGCACTTTAAAGGGCCTATTTAGGGGCGGAATTCACGGCGAAGGAATTTTACCCGGGAGTGACAGCCACGTCGGAACATTTAGGAGTGACCGGCGGGGGGCCGTGTGATTATAACTAGATTTGGACGCCCTTTTTGTATTTTTCAGTCGGAACTACGAACTAAAGAAGAAAAATTATTAAAAGCCTTATATCGAAATTATTTCTCACACTTTTCCCTAGCATAAATGACATGGGAAACGAGCTCTTAGGGGAAAACATTCCACGCCCCGTCACGGAACAGAAATTAGCCTGGGCGATCAAGGGGCGGACTTGACATGTTTTTATCCCTCCGCAGGGAGCGAATTAGATAGGCCAGCCGCTCTACTAGCCAGCAATTTTCACCACAACTAGGCCGAACCCTCGGCCGAAGATGTGAAAAGCGGACCCATTCGCATTGTTTCCGCCTCCCTCTGTTTTACTGTTCCGAAAGCTACGCCGAAACCCTCTCAGAAACTCACGACTGTCGTTATGGTCTAACATAACCTAGTTCGGAAGGTTTTTACAACTGCAAACTGTACAGATTTTTTCCCTTTTTCCCTCTGTGATCCTGTAGGTAAGACTGCTTCTTCTCACGCTTCTTTGTTAAATTTTTCCTTTGCCCTGTTATCTTTTACCATGCCTTAAGTTTTGAGGTCACACTCTAAGTTAAAAGTTGTAGTGTCGGACTGTTTGGGTCTGACATATGCCGCATTGCGACTGGCAAAACGAGCTAGATTAATACGACTGCGATGCAGGGATGAGCATTGATAAAAAAAAATCCATGGCCACCATCGATTAAACATCGGAACCATCGATGGTCTTTTGAATACTCAGACCACAATTTATTTTCATACGCATACGTTATTTTCATGTTCCACTTTAGAAACAAGCTAATTTGTTCATTTCAAATTTTGCCATTTCTGAACATTTGTTAGGGATTTGATTATAAAAAATTACGTGGGCACTCCCAACACGCAAGAATGGCACAAGTACACAGAAGACACTTTGAGCTCTGAAGATGATCTCCATAAAACTCGAAACGTGGCACGATAAAGAAAATGTTTTTTTGAAACCTACATCACACCAGACCACATCTCACGAGTTAATTGGTCAATCGGGCCGTGAAATGTAATGAATTTTTTAAAACCATTTAGTTTTTCTTAAGTTTGATCAGATTGTCTTAGGTTTGGTTTTATCGCTATGTGGTTGCTTTCTTACTTTCGATATTTAAGCATAGACTAAGGTGACCTGTAGCTGGGAAGAATTTCGTCTCATCTTTTTTTGCAACTTTTCCTCTTCAATCGGAAGAACTCGAAACATGCCAACCGACCGATAAATTGACGACAATTTCGACGGCGGTCAATTCTTTATAGGAAATCCTTTGATTGCTTAAATGCCACGATCTGAAAATATGTGCTTCTCGGGCTGTTTTATGCGGAGAACGTTTGCAATGCTGGATCAATCTCGAATAGTTCAGAATTTATCTTAAAGTCCAAACAATTTTGGAATATTTCAAGTTCGTCTAACTGCTTGGATTTGATCGCTGAACGTTTAATGAACATTCGACTATTTTGAACATGACTTAATTGCTATATTCAAAACAATGTTGAGTTTTTGTTCCGTTTGTGACCTTTAGCAGCCATTTAAACAATACGTTACATCTTGCCATAAAAATCAGCAAACTTGTTCCCAATAGGCTCAAATTATTTTACACAAGCGTTTGTTTAATCTTAGTTTAAACAATTATTAAAATCCTTCCTAGGAGCAATAAATTATCGAATTTTAATCATGTCGTCGGCTGCGTTAGCATTTTATTAATTCTATTTAATCACTTCTTAGACCGTTTAACGCCCGTAGCACGGAGGCCAATGAAAATTCCGATTCCGTCCAAATTGCGTCGATTTGTTTGCCAGGGTGTCGGACATTTCCCCGCTCGGTCCCCTTGTTGTTTTATTATTAACAAGCCGGATTGAATGGGTAAAGTTAATTCGGTTGTTCTTGTTAACAACCGAGGGGGATGTTTTGCACGTGGGGTGAGGCTTCTACCCCCGTATTGCAGCCCATGTAATTATAATTTAATGATGAAATCAGCATTAACACATGTTTATGTGTAGTAAAAGTTTTTACTTTTTATTAACCGTTCATTTCCAGCTGTTGGTGGCAGTTAAAACTAGAAAGTTACATGTTATGTAGGAAGTTTCTACATATGAATTTAAGAGTTTTTAGGATGAGAGAGCGTGAAGGCGAGAGCGAGATAGAGATACTGAGGGAAGCATGCGAGAAGGACAAAGAGATAGAGACAAAACGACCGTCTGAGAGAGACAGAAAGAAAGAAATAGACTGTGACTGAGTGAATGAGTGAAAACGGAGGAGGAGGAAAAAAGAGACTAAAACTAAAGGAGAGAGAGAGAGAGAGAGAGAGAGAGAGAGAGAGAGAGAGAGAGAGAGAGAGAGAGATGTACAAACAAAGAAAGACAGAAAAAAAGAAAGATAAGAAGAACAGAAAACGATAAATAGAACAATATTATTATTTTCAAAATTGGGTTCAATTTTCTTAATAGCTGGATTGAGAGAGAAGAGTAGACAGAGAGATAAAGAGAACGAGAGTCAATTTGGAATTTCTCTTCTGTGATTGTTGGGTTATTTTGCCCTTTATCATCTCGTATATTTCATCAAAATGTTTCATAAAGTTGTATCTAAGCATGTTTGACTAAATGCGAATTACTTTTTCTGTTTCAGGTGAGGATTGATTCCAGTATACCTATTACAAGTGAGTAAATTTCCCTTGAATTGTCCTAAAAGGAAAGAAAAGTAGATTTTCCGTCGGTGTCCTTTACTTTTCACGGATCCTCATCCAGAATTCATACCTCAATATGCGTCGCCTTGTGTAGGGACGGTTTCCCCCTGGGTCCTGGGGGGGGGGGGGCTCAAATATTGATGGGCCAATAATACTCGATTTACTGAGTCATCCCTTAATCCGCCTCCGCCTGAAGAGTTTTTGATGTCAAAAGAGGCCAATTTTCTCCTTCCCCCCATTTGTCACGATGTGGAACAATGCAATCTTTCTACCGGGGGTCAAAGAGGATGAATCGGAGCCTTTTACAGATGAATAAGAACGAGGGGGCGGTGGGTTAATGTGAAACAATGAGAAATCCTTTCGGTTTTCGTGTGGGATTCGTTCTACTGCAACCGACGTATTTCCGGGTTTTTTTGAGAATTATTTATTTTATATATATAAATCCTTATACAACAACTCTTAATATAACATATAGATTGCATCACACTTATGATTTTAATGCACAACAAAAGTGAAAGGTAAAAAACTGAAATTACCTTGTGAAAAAATAATATCAGGTTACCAGAAGAATTTATTGTTGTTTTTATTGCTTTAAAGCCCTTACTCAACTCAACATTTTTATTTAAATAAGAGGTTTAGATGAGATTAAATATATTCGAGGATAATGTGTCAGCTCAGAAAGAAAAATTGTCTTGAGCAGATCATAGTAATTTTTCTGCTTCCTAATTAGTTTAGTATAGATTTAAGGGCAGTCGAGGTAGCAACTTAATTTTGCACTGTGACGATGAAGGAATTCTGCATTCTGCTCAAAACTGGCCCGCTCCTTCTCTCTCGCTGACCCTCTCTCTGTTTTTCTCTCCCTTTTTCTTCTTATCCCTTTTATCCTCCCTTGCATCTTTCTCCCTTATACTCTCCATCTCCTTTTCTGATTCTTTTCTTTACTTCACTCTCTCTCTCTCTCTCTCTCTCTCTCTCTCTCTCTGTCTCTTAAATTTGTTAATTTTTTAAAAGTAAAACGATATTTATTCCTTCAGTATTATATTTTCCTATCACTTCCTACATTTCTCTCTCTCTCTCTCTCTCTCTCTCTAATTTTGCCTTTTTCTCTATTTTTTCTCCACTGATTCTCTCTCTTTATATTATATCCATACTTCTCTTCTTTCCCGTTTATTATATTGGATGTAAGAGAGGTCGTTCGCGTCCTAAATTTGAGAATTTTTTAAAGTAAAACGATATTCATTCCTTCATTATTTTTGCATTTTATTACTGCCTCTATTTTCTTTCTTGTTATCTATCTTGTTACTTTTATCTTTTCTCTTTTTATCCTTCTGTTCCCTCGCTACATACGAGAGTTCTTCAATGGAAATCTTTTTTCTCTTTCTCACTCTATCTCTCTTTCTACATCTCTCTCTGTCTTTTTTGTTCTCTCTTCACTCCCTTTCTCTTTCTCTCTCTTTTCTCAGTAGCTCTCTCTCCCCTCTCTCTCTCTCTCTTCCTTTTCTCGTTAATTGTATTGGACATAAATTTGCAATTTTTTAAAATTAAAACGATATTCATTCCTTCATTACTTTTGCATCCTATGTCCTTCCTCTTTTACCGTCCTCTATTTTCTTTCTCGTTACCTATCTTGTTACTTCTCTCTTCCTCTCTTTTTATTCTTCTGTTCCCTCGCTACATACGAGAGTTCTTCAATGGAAATCGTTCGCTCTCTATCTCTCTCACACTCTATCTATCCTTCTACATCTCTCTCTGTCTTTTTTGTTCTCTGTTTACTCCCTTTCTCTTTATCTCTCTTTCCTCAGTAGCTCTCTCCCATCTCTCTTTCTCCCTCTTTCTTTTTACTTGTACTGGACATAAATTTGCGTTTTTTTTTAAGTAAAACGATATTTATTCCTTCATTATTTTTGCGTCCTATTACTTACTTTTTTTCTCTTTGCCTATCTTGCTACTTCTCTCTTCCTCTCTTTTTATCCTTCTGTTCCCTCTCAACATCTGAGATTTCTTCAATGAAAACCTTTTTTCTCTTTCTCTATCTCTCTCTCTTTCTCATTAATTGTGCTGGATGTAAATTTGCGAATTTTTGTAGGTAAAACTATATTCGTTGCTTCATTTTTTCTATTAATCTCTCTCTCTCTCTCTCTCTCTCTCTCTCTCTCTCTCCCTCCCACCCAGGAGAGTTGATTGTTGTGCTGTATTGTGATTAGCTGATAGATGAATGATAGTCATTAGAAATAATCACTGAATAATAATGTGTAAATTAATATGTACCAAAGCAGCATAGAATGTGGTTGAACGGAGAGAACATAGTGTAATACAAATGGTTTGATCGAATCAACAAGTAAAAGAGCTTAACTGCTTGCTAATTGCTGAGCTAATTGGAATCCACATATAACCGGGCTTATAAGGCAAATCTGGGATTGGATTCGCGCAACCATTCGCCCACTCAAAGCAAATACGTAATCCATATTCAGGGTGTGCTGTTTTTTGAAATCATACGCGGGAATACAAGAAATTCTGTTACGAAGTCTGAAGTCCGGTGGGTCGGCAGGTATCCGTGACCCCCAGAATTGGACAATGGCCCGGATGGCCGAGAATGCTCGCATAATATACATACGTCAGTCGTATATTTCCGAAGGCGTATAGGCCACCATCCTCCGTTACTCCGCAGAGCCCTGAGGCACGCCCATATCCTCTTGCTGAGAAAACGGCCATTCTCGAACCTCACACAACTGCAACCCTGTCGAATTTTAAGTCCGCGCTTTTATATAATACAGATTAACCTTAAAAAGGGGGATAGTTTAAAAATGTATTCTTTGTTTAATGAACTACTGTAATCAGAAGAATCGAGAGAAAAAACGCTGTGTAGTAGCAAAACCTAGAAACTTATCGATTTGTTGAAACCAAGAACAGTTGGTTCTGAACTCTCTTAATTTTGTACTTTGGTAATAAATTGCCTAGATCATTAGAAACAACTTTCGTTTTAATATGCGGAGACGGCCAGTTATGAAAGAAATCCCTTGTCATTGTGAAGTGGATGAATCGCTGTGGTGTCGATGACATAGACTAATGGTGCAGTTATGACTCAGTAATGCTCTCTCCCTTACCCCCCCCCAAGTCAATTCGGACTGTCATACTCATTTCTGTGTTGAGGAAGTTCAGACGTTTTCATTAGACGTAAACATACTTTTATTTCCCATAAAACAATTTGTCATTTGAGCCCTCTGTCGAAAGTTTCTATATGAATAATGAATGCATAATTCTGTCGATACTATACTCCGGTAGATTCGTTTAAAATTTAGAGGAAAAATACAGTTTTTCTTTCGAGAAAGGTCAAAAGCATTGTAAAGTATGTGGCATTTTTCCCCTGTTGTAAATATCAAGTTCGTGTTGAGGATGGCCTCAATAAAGCGAAGACTGATTGTCGTCTTGTTCGAAGACAAACGGCCATACGCGTTGTTGCAGGGGGAAATTCGTGATAGTCACCTCCCATGGATGCATCGCGAAATTACGTTATAAAGCCGGCCTCGCTTTTCTCCCAGGTGTGAATAACCTTTTATCACAGCCTTTTTACGTATAATGAAGCTCGGTTAACCGGTGGGAAAACAAACAGGCATAAATAAGGTTTTATCGTCAATAAAAGAAGACATTTTAGCCGCTCAGAATTCGATTTAATCCGAGTCCCATTAAAATTCAAACGTTTTATGGCGTCTTCTGGAAAAAGATGCATACGACATCCGTTATCGTTCGATTTTTCTCTTTTCCTGAAAAGGAATCGACTTCCATGTAAAAATCCCTTTGGTTAAGAAAATATAAAGTTCTTTACTGAGCCAAGATCGGCGAGAACATCCCACTTAAACTCATCCGAATTCTTCAGTTAGTGGGTTTTTTTCTCATTCCGACCGCGAAAACTAATAAAAAGAATCTTACTGGTGTTGATTACAGGGTCTTCTTTTGAACCCGTTATCCACTTGCGTGTTTTCGTCCTTTAAAACAAATAGAATTTTTTTTTACCGTGTACAAAATTTTTTTTCTTCAATTAATTTTAATCCAACAGTTCAATCGAGGGATCCGAACTGTTAAGTGGCGGAAGGACCCCGCCCTCAAGTAGATATGCTAATTCAGAAGGAACATTAAAGGCAATTCGTATTCTAAGGCGTTGCTAATAGGGGAGGACGGTGAGATAACAGGTTTGACGTTGTTCGCCGGATTCTCGTCAACCAGGTCAGGTTCCGTCCGGGCGGAGATCCCTGAAGGTCGGGCCGTTCGTTCAACTCTCCGGATCCACGAGAAAGACGACCTTGCTCCCTTTATCATCCACTTTAGTAATAACGCCCACATCGGTCGTAAATATAGACTGCGTTTCATTCTTGCACTGTATTTCCAGAAGAATTTGCATAATCAGTCGAGTTCAGGATTACGGTAGAGTCTTCATTTTCTTAATTTCCGAAGAGCCAGATGAATCAAAGTACGTAAATTTACGTGCCTACTTTCACACAGCTTCGCCCTCAGACAATGCACTAAAGTACCAGTCCAACGTCCAAATCATGCTGATTTCTTTATGGTTCGTTATTTTTGCCATCAACTCTGATGATACTCCAACACAAGGGTTCTTCATGAACCAATGACTCCATAAAACAAACCCGTGCAATTTTGGAGAAAAATTATTTAGGGTACCTCAGATCCAGGTCAACATCAAAATTTCCGATTCGGCCCTATACATTCTGACACATCATTTTAAAGGATTTTCTGCACTGAAAACAATGATGCAATCGGATTGGGCAAAAATTGACATGAAACAAAAAATGCTCGTCTAAATCCTAATTCCTTTCTATGAAATGTTCGAAGGGTTTTTGGCTTTCCAAAATAATAGAATTAGCCGTCTCGCTCTCATCTTGTCCAGAGACTTTGAGATTATGACAGGGTTCTAACGTTTCCTGGGCAAATCTCGATTTAAGAGTCGTTAACGAAAACGTTCTTCCATATATCCTATGGACCGATGAATTCAAGTTCATCTCTAATGGCAATATGGTACTACTAGTACTGTATACTGGCCAGAGGAAAATGCGAGAATTTTGTGCTCTTGCCATCATCAGGTGGTTCACAGTATCGGCGTTTGTTGTGGACTTCTCGGAAATAAATTAATTCGACCTTATTGCTCAGTTGTTGCGAACCCTCGTAAAAAAAAAGAAAAAGGGTTAATTTGTTAACGGAAAAAAAATGTTGAATACAGAATACATTTTCACATCATAAAATTGAACAATCCGCCCTGTAACTTTTTTCGAGTACAGTGGCTCCTTCATTACCGACGAGTTTGCCGTAACAATTTACTTATGTAAATGTTACGAGATTATTTTCGGTACGATCGCTTCATCAGTTGGACGTTCAGCCATAAAATTGGGTAAAAAATGAGCGTTAACTGTGCAATAAGAGTTTGTCCGATGTGAAATATGTGTGGTTCTAAAACACCCAAAAGATTGTTTTGGTCTGCTTGGAAGCTCTTGAAATAACATTCTGTTCTCTCTCTCTCTCTCTCTCTCTCTCTCTCTCTCTCTCTCTCTCTTTTACCTCGCAAATAATTGATTAATATGGTTAATAGGTAAATTTTTTCATCTTTCCAGAGGCTTTAATATACAATCAGAACTATATAATATATAATATCTTTTCAATTTATGATCGAGCTACGTTTCGATCTTTATTGAGATCATCTTCAGGGCCTTCTAATCTTTACCAACGTTTTCGCCCGTCGTCGGCTTCTTTCAAACCAAACAAGCCTACGCCTTGTACAAAAATGTCTTTTCTATACCGACTTCCTTTCCAATCCTAATCGAATGGGAATCGAACCCGCGACCGCGGGGTCTACGAGCCGAGAGTCTCTCACGCTAACCACTCTGCTACCGCGGACCCCATAAAACTGCAATATCTCATTCTCAACACGACACGCAAGATGGCATTGTTACGCAGAAGCCAAACACTTTGAGCCCTGAAGATGATCTCAATAAAGATTGAAACATTGGCACGATAAAGAAAATGATTTTATGAAACCTACCCCAGATCCACTGATGATTTCTGAATAGTTATCGACAAACGGTCTCTATTCTCGACAAATTTCTACCTGCAATGTACAAATTTGATAAAATAAAGCTTTTTTTTATTATTAACAAAAGTATATATACCGTTCCGGATTATATGTAAAGAAAAAAGATTCAAGATAAATGGATCTGATAGACTGTTCCTTTTATTGTCAAACCTAACAATACCATAATGGTTTTCCTTGAAAAAAAAAAACAAACAAACAATGTATTTGTATCATACTTCCGCCTTGAAATTGATAAATTCAGACTGTTTAAGAAACAATGAGCTATTTGAATGATGTCACAAGTAAAATCTTCGGATGTAAAATAACCCTTTTAGATTAACCCCAACTTGTTAAAATCATTAACAGAATCGTGCCTGAGTCTAATCCGACGAGTAGGAAGAACGTGAAACTATTCAAATCCTTTCACGGCCATTAGTAGTAACTTACCGGGTGTTAAAAAAGATTAATGCCTTGTTGTAATCACCCACGCTGGTCACCGGGGCCTTTTTTACTCTTTTTTTTATAATAAACTATTTATTACATATTTATATATGGCCCGAGGGCGTTCGTGCGTCTGGGCGGTGATAAATCGGCTCATTGTCCACAGTTCAATTAACCTAATACGATTGAAACTTGGAATTTCCATTGTGCCGCTTTATTCTCGAGACGACACTTGGTCCACGTATGGTAAATCATGGATTATTTGCATATAATGGCAATTTAATAATTCATTCGGGAAAAAAAAACCTCCTACAAATACGTGTTGGTTTGGATTTATATCAGTTTTTTTTTCAAATGTCACTATGATTTATATTATTACAGACGATTTAAAACAAACCCTTATCTCTTTTGTTTCAAAGGTACACACAAAGTAATTCCATTTGTTTCTTTCTAGCACGTATGAAAAGATTACAGTTGTCTCGCTCATGATAAATCCTGAATGGTATATGGTAAGGTACCATGGTATATCATGGAAGTCCGCATTGAGCGTGAATAACGCAATATATTAAAAACTATTTTCAAAGTAGGTTTAATGAAATGTAACCTGAACTTTTCAATTACTTTTGCTAGTTTTGGTGTAGATCACGCTACAAGCCTTTCCTCCCAAGCCATAGCGAGGATACATCTTAGAAAGGATCCTTAGTGAGTACAAAACACATGAGACTCGCGAAGAGATATAAAAATGGCCAAAGAAATTATTGCAGGGTAACCGCGACAGAACTAAGATTCTAGTTGGACACCTGACTGGGCAGATGTTCCGTTCTTTACTCGTGGGTGTTGATACCCATGAGGATCTTTAACGACCGGACTTATCCCGAGAGGACGTCTCAGACGGCCAGTGTTCTCAGGGAGAACACCAGGAAGATTTTACATGCATGGACCTGTCACATTCCTTGGCTAACGAGGTGGTGCAATTCTAACCAAGTCCAGAAATGCCATAAAAGGGGCACACCCTTACATGTGCCTTAAAAAAGGCAGTTTTGTGGTTTCTGGCACATCCTTTACACACTTGGCACATCTGGCGTGCCTTTCACCACCCTCGGAGGGATAGAGAAGGCACTCTATCTCCGGCTCCTGTTGGCCAGTACACTCGCAAACCACGACCACCACGAATCAAACCTCAATTAGTAGAGCCGCTTGGATACTCTTCTCCCGAGGTTCAATATTATTTTTGTACTCGGACTGATCGACCCCTTGCACCTTGCCTGAGGGGTGCGGGCTCAGAAACCCTGATACCAAAGCAGAGGAAGTAAGGAAAAGAAAGGAAAATTAGGTAAGGTAGAGTATAGGAAGGTAAAGGGGGAAATTACCTCCATAATTGGTTACTCCCAGGCATCAGGTTTGATGGCCTTTGCCTGGGCCCACAAGGAAGGCGTCCCTGCCGGTAATCCTGACAGGATAATACCACCTAAGAAGGCACACGCACCGGATAAGAGTACTGACAGATGAAGCACTATGCAGGTGCTGCCAGAAAGAGGAGAAGACCGTAAACATACTTTTGTGAAGGCCTTTGTAGGTGCGGATTGTTGCAACTTGGCGACGAAAAGCTTCATCCTACTAAGAAACCCCTGCCATGGCCCTGTAGATTGACTAACAACCTGAACTGACCAGTAAAAAACAACAACAGAGGAACACCATAGATCTACTCAGGTCAAGGTCTTGTAACCGCTTATCCCTATACATATTCTTCGACCTTCTCCCTACAACGACCAAAGTATGAGCATCGAATACGTCGCTTATCTTCGTCCCAAAGTTTATTTCATAAACTTATTTAACTACACTAATTCAAATAGCTTTTTTCAGTTTTAACCTTCTGAAAATGTCACCGGTGCAGGAGTTTTGTGCTACTGCAGCTTCCACATTCTCGCGCACGCTAAACTTAATGTTTCCGCGGTCACTTCAAGAATCTTAAGATCATTATTTAAGCCCTTATTCCTTACGTACGTTAGTTTTTATTTTGGAGGATTTGTGTAATTTTGGCGCTACCCCATAGTTAAATACCATATGTCCACAAAAATTTTAAATTTTGATAAGTAATATATTATTTGTACCGTAAGGTTGGAACTTTTATTATGTCCAAACTTTAAACCTATTGAGCATTTCTTTCCATATTTGCTTGGTATCGAGACCAGATGTTTAGCTATATCTCTGTAGGGTATAATGGTATGGTTCGATTTTTCGATCGTAAAATTTTCGTGTACTTATTTTGACCATTTATTTATTTGGTTATACTTCTTTTGAAGGATTTGGAAATAGTATATGCTGGTCCTACTGATACAACTGCAGTATCGTCTATAAATTTTTGCGACGTCCATTGTTGGAAAATCGCTGGTAGAAAGAAAAGAAGTGGGCCTAGTATGGTTCCTTGAGGCAATACTGCATTTATTTTTCCCAGTTCAGAATATTGATTATGTCTGATTCAAAAATGTCTTTCTGTTAAGTAGAAAGTGGGAATATACTGCTTTGATAGCGTCCCTCTCGGTTTACTCATAAGTCCTTCATGCCAGACTTTGTCAAAAGCCTGTGAAACATCAATGAGATTGTAATCTCATTTTCGGTGATTAGGCAAGGCAGGTACGAATGTATCTGTCTCTCTCGAATGGTCTGTCCTGATGTCTTATGTGATGACGCGCCAAAGGATCATAGTCTAGTTTGGTACACCTTGCCTCCTATCGGTTCAAAAGTTGTAGGATGATTTTGTCTATAAGATTAGTTCACGGAAGAATGCCTTTTTTTTCTAAACAAGCCTCTATTAGGATGTTAATGAAATTATTATAGAAGTGGAGGGATACTGAATTAAACCGGGGATAAAGTGATTCACGCGTGTCATTCGGTCCTCGGCCAATTTTGATTCATAATAAATGCTTTCTTATCGCGAAGTGACAAGCGAAGAAAATTCCGACTGGCCTTTGAATTGAATGGGGGGAAAGACGAGAAAGCAGGAACCCATTGAAAGGAAGCCTATTGAAGATGCACGGCCTGCCTCTGGAGTTGTATGAACGCGTGTACGAAAGCTGTCCAGAGGTCGAACTGTTAAAAATTCATAACGCAAAGGGACACGGTTGAAATGCCAATATCCGACATGTGCACGACCGTGTCTTGTATCAATATTTCAAACGAGGTTACTAGTCCTACCATTCAGACGCTAACAGGACGCGTTTTACGTTTTGAACGTCGAATTTGCAAACGTTTTCCATTTCAAGGAAGAAGTTTACGGTTTGTTCTTTGTTTTTTTGCCAAAACCGTACAATATGGGCTAATGCGGACGTTAACCCAAGGGACACCTAAAGCTGTCGAAGCCCCTCCCCAAAGGTCACTCATTACCATAACACTCCTTTCACGGGCTAAAACCCCTTATGCTTTCGCATGAATAATATTACCGTTTGTTAACATGTTTCGAACAAGAACTCCTCGAGGGTCTTCTTTCCTTTTGCGACGTGTTCTCTCAATCGAGCCGAACTCGACTAGACTCCGGAGATAAAATTCCGCCGTGAGCTAAACCTCCTAATCTAGGCTTTTAAGCGTGCTTTGTCCAACGGTATCTCTTTTTAGAGTCCGCTTGTAAACAAGCACTACGAACGATCTGTAATCTCTGGGATTAGACAAGGAATTTATCAAGATGACTAAGTTACATTTCTGTTATCTGATATGCACATGACCAGACATAGACGCCTTACGCAAAAATTAAATTAATAATAATTTTATTTTCTGCACAATAATTATAATCCATTAGCTTTCGTTGTCCAATTGACCAAATAACATCTCTCAATTAATTAATCTTTCATTAAGGTATTGGTTGAGATAAAAAAGTCTGTCACGGGCGGTATTCGAACCCAGGATCTTCCGTTAAATACGCCGCTGCTCTACCACTTGAACTATCGTGTCTTTTTTTTATCTCAACCAATACCTGACGTAATAAAATTAATCGAATAATTATAATGATAAGCATAATCTTGTCTTCTAGAAGGGAGCCTGTATTTGAGGTCGGAGTAATAATAATAGCATAATATGAAATCAATTATTCATAAGTAGTTTTCCATCAAATTAACTGTTTCCCGTCAAATTAGCCCCTCTCAAACTAATCCCGTTTATTAAAAATTAACCATTTTTAATTTCAAATTAATCATTTTTAACCTTAGTTTTTAACATCAATTTTACTTTATGCATTAAAAACAACATGGTATGATTTAAGCGTGTAAAGTCAAATTTCAGTAAATGTTTTTAATTAATCTGTATTTAAGGGATTGGCTGGGATAAAAAGACAGTGTCATGGGCGGGATTCGAACCCACGACCTTCGGCTAAATACGAGTGGATCGCTGTGACGATAGCTAAAGTGGTAAAGCAGCATGGGTGATCCCATGCCAGGTGCCATATTGTAAATAATTAATTAAGGTTTTTAGTTGACATAAAAAGTCTGCTAGATTCGCTGCTACTCCACTAACCGAAGGTCGTGGGTTCGAATCCCACTCGTGACACTGAGTTTTTTTTAATCTCAACTAAAAACCTCAATTAATTGAGTGGTATTAATTGGTCAAGCGGACCACGAAAAATAGTGAATTTAGGAAATAAAGTTTAAAATAAACTAGCAATAAATAATAATATCAATTACAATAGGACATATTTGCAATATTAATAGTTACATTCTTTTATTAGCCTGTATGTAGCGGTGTATCATGCCGAAGGTCTTGGGTTCGAATCCCGCTTGTGGCATTGACATTTTTATCTCAACTTAATACCCTAATTTAAGATGAAATATTAACAGGAGGAAAATAAAAGAGAATGGATTTTTATTTTACATAATTGTTTGCCTATGTTTTCTTATCATGTCTTTTTTTCTTCTAGTTACTATTATTAATGAGCTTTTTGGCTGGTTATATAGAACAGTCGATATCATTGTGGGTGTTTTGTTCAGACCCAAATTATATATATATAAAAAAATATTTGTTGTATAAAAAAATCTTGATAGTATAGTACTTGATTATCTTCTGTATATTGTTTTTTCAAAAATAGTCTTGGAAATATCGAAAAAACTATGGGGTTTGAACAAAGTTATATTTTTTAATATTTTCATTCTGGAAATAAATGTTGTTGTTTTCAAATTTATTTTTCCGGTTGCTTAATGCAGATTGAATTCTCGTCTAGGTTTGGCGTGAAAGTCCGTTTGAAGGTTCTTTAACTTCATTCAGAGCGTTCCGTGAATGGATCGATTTTGTCGCCTTTCTGCAAAAGAAAAGGTCGGATTGAATAAAAGCAATGTAATTGCGTATTGTCCAAGCAATAATGGCCTCTTTTGAGCCGGTGAATCGTAGCCCGGGGAAAAGCCGGCCGGCAAAAAATTCGACACATGAGGCATTCCTCCGGGATGGATGGTTTCCGAGAACTTCGGGTCCATGGGCGACTCATTAGCCACATTTGGCGCTTAGGAGGAACGAAAAGGACCTCACCGAAAAAAAAAATGTAAACCTCGAGTTCAGAACGATTTTGGATTCGAAAGATTAGGATTTACTGTTTTTAAGCGTGGTTGCTAAACCATGGCTTAAGCTGTATTTTAATACAAACTTAAAATCGTGCTCGGGCATTCTGTTTTGTTCCTCGGGGGAATATTTTATGGTTGGACCCGGAATCGCCTGGGTCTCGTGGTCTTGGGAATATTTGTCAAAAGAGGTGACGGCGATGTGGGACACCCTCGACTTCGTGACGTGGCCCCGACACCACCCGTAACGTTACTCCGGCCGGCTAATTTTCAACAATTTGCACTCGCGAAAATCGCCCCTATAAAATACACGTTTATTCAGCATTAAATTCCTGGCATGAAACAGGATTTAAAACTAAATAATATAGTTGGCGAAAGTTTCTTTACAAAATGGCTGGTTTTTTTTGGCAAACCAGTATATAAACTTAGCTTTTCTAACTCGATTTTTTTTTAAATTTCTGTTTCAAAAGAAGGTTAAATCAGATAAAAAATAGACAAACAATATTTTTGATTTTTATATCCAGACTTAGCGTTTTGAACCCATAAAAAATAATCGCCCCAAGATTACCTTTGCATTTATTTTTTTTCCTGTGTATTTCGACCTGGTCCTTAAGTTTTCAAAGCTTTTTGGAGCTATTCACATCACAATAAATATTAAACATGTATTTAATTATGGTAAAAAAATAAAACTGGCCTAGCATTCATTGTTCATTTAAAAATAAATCTTAATCATAACAAAATCAAAACTCGTTAACATGTGTATCTCTTAATTTTATTTTGTCACTTACTATGAATTACAAGAAACTTTAATAGTGATTTTTCGTTTTTTGCAGGATCCGAGAACATATTCAATTCTTCAAAAATCTACATTTCCTCGAGTAAGTATTAAATATTGACTTTTCACACTACTTGTAATAAAATTACGAAAACAAAATTGCATGAAGGGTAGTCAAATAAAGCTTATTTCGATCCCCCTTGAATTGCCTGTAAATAGCTGCTCAAAAAAATATTTTGATCAATTAACTAATTCTTTAAGACCAGAGGAAACAATTTATAAAAAAATGATGTGAAATTAAAGATTAAAATTAATTGTGGTGATTAGTGAACGTTAAACGTTAATTATTTAGACATCATGAGATGCGGTCTGGTGTGATGTAGGTTTCAGAAAAAAATTTTCTTTATCGTGCCGACGTTTCGATCTTTATTGAGATCATCTTCAGAGCCTGGTATTTACAAACATTGTTTACATTTAGCAAATACGTTTTGGATGTGGACAAGTATTTGTAAATCCCAGGCCCTGAAGATGATCTTAATAAAGATCGAAACGTCGGCACGATAAAAATAATTTTTTTCCGAAACCTACATCATACCAGACCGCATCTTACGATGTCTAAATAATTAAAATAAAGTATTCTTCTTGAGAAAACGTTTGACAAAAATGTCAATTAGGATTGCCTATTGTCCACAGCAATAGTAATGCAAATACAATTGTAAAGTCTGATTCCCAATTGTATTCGTGATCTTTTATTTATCGTGTTAATTCGACTTTTCACGACTTTTCCCCATAATTTCGCAATAACTCATTAAATATGAAATTATTCAGTTAGAATAATTTGTCGTTTGTTCGCGGGGCAACCTGGAAATAATATAGAAAGAATTGTGATTGGTATTTAAAAACATCTCAAATTAAAATACAAATCTGCATTTTATTGTATATAATTTTTAATTATTATTCATTTTCACTTGGTCTTCTAAGACAAGCACTTTTCATTTTCATAGCTTTCTAGTTTGTTCTAAAGAAGTAGTAATTAACGATAGTAAAACTGGTAATTTGAATATTGGTAATAAACTAATTGGTATAAACACTTTGAGCTCTGAAGATGATCTCAATAAAGATCGAAACGTTGGCACGATAAAGAAAATATTTTTCTGAAGCCTAGATCACACCAGACCGCTTCTCACGATTTCCGAATAATTATCGATTAGCGGTCACTAATCAACACATTTTTAATTGTAAATATAATTAACTTTCTTTGGTTATTTAAGAACCAAAATACGATATGTTAAATTTTTGGTAATATTGGCAGAATTTTATCTCATGTTAGTTTTATGGCTTAAAAACAGGTGTTGTAAATTTGTAAATTTAAAAAAAGGTTAATTTGTAACTAAAACTTAATTTAAAGAAAAAGTTAATTTGCTATTAAAGAGAATTAATTTAATAAGGAAATTAAAAAGGGTTAATTTAAAATTAAAGTGTTCTTGACGGGAAAAGAGGTTAATTTAATGAAAAAATTCTATGGTATAAACTGTATAAAGTAATAAGAACTAATGTGTAAATTTTAATTTTAAATATAATTAATTTTCTATGGTTTTTTAAGAGCCCAAGTACGATATGTTTAATTTTTTTTGCATTGGAGGAATTTTGTACCGTTCCCTAGTTAGTTTTTTGTTTTAAAAGAGGGGTTATTTGTAAAGTAAAAAAAAAGTTAATTTGCAAGTAAAGAGAGTTAATTTGATAAGGAAAGGCTGATTTTTAAATAAAAAATTGTTAATTTCAAATTAAAAAGAGGTCGTGACGGGAACAAAAGCTTAATTTAATAAAAAATCTATAGTGTAAAGTAATAAGAACTAATATGTACATTTTAATTTTATATATAATTAATTTTCTACGGTTTCTAAGAGCCCAAATATGATCTGTTTAATTTTTTATATTGGAGAAATTTTATACTTTACCCTAGTTAGTTTTATGGTTTAATGAAGGGACTAATAGTAAATTAAAAAGGATAATTTATGAGTGAAACTGTTAATTTGATAAGGGAAGGTTAATTTTTAAATTAAAAAGGGTTGGTTTCAAATTAAAAACAGTTCCTGACGGGAAAAAAAGGTTAATTTAATGGAAAAATCTATAGTAACAAGAACTAATGTGTAAATTTAACTAAATTAACAAAAATTAAAAAGCAAAAGCTAGCTAAACTGTCTAGTAATAGCTGCTGATCTCCCAAGAAGGGAAGAAACACAAACGTTAGGGTTCGATAATCTCAGATCGAGTTATTTTATGTTTTTATCACTCATTTTCCTATCGCTGAATGTATCGATTTATAGTGTTTCTGAATGGAAGAAGAACAAACACTGCCCACGGGTCCGGCTGTGTTAAAAATAGACGTCAAACATAAATTATCAAAGTTTTCAATGGAAATAAGTCTCATCGTCGTATTATATTCAATAAGTCCGTCCCGTTAAGACAACTTGTCTGTTTTAATTATCACTATCGGTTCCGAATGTGATGTTTATTGGCTTTGTAGATCGTGAGGGAGCCGTAAATCTGAAAAACCACTTCAGACCCGAGTTGTACCGCCCGATCGGCACTTTACAGATCGTCGAATTACACGGCTCAAAATGGCATTAAAAATTTACGACGTGGGCCTCTCATTCTTTCAATTTACAAAACCAACTCAGCTCCTAACTTAATTGCAATTAAACAAGAAATGAAAGAGCTTCTGAAGATAACGGTTGGCAATTAACGCAACGGGACTCTCGGCACAAGCCAGCCTTATGCATATATCATCATGATCGGTTCATAGATATTTTTAGTTTGCTGGCACAATACTTGTTAAAGAAGAACTATAATTTTTAAACTAGATTTTGCTTGAATTTTTCCAAATATATTTACTCTCAAAGTGAATATTTTTCAGAATTAAAATTACACCCTTCAATCAATGGAAAAATAGATTTCAATAAAAAAAATCCACAGCGATTTTCCCCTGGTTATTTTTAATGAATTGAATTCATTACTTTGTGATTAATGACTGGTTAAAACATAGCCGACAGTTTGACAGAGAATTTGTCTCTGTTAAGTGCTAACCGGTCCCACCAAGTAGAAAATATTTAATTTGCTTTGAATTATTACAAATTGGATGGCATCAGTGTTATTTAATCCATGATGGGTTATAAATTTGCTAAGTTAGGAAGGACTTGACGTCCTCTGGCCAAAAACTGCGAGATAATTAAATCCGTTTTCTATAAATAATTAAAATAAATATTAAACCAAGATTTTTATTACCGCCTTTTGGGGTTTTGCATTCTTCCAAGCCGGCCCGAGTGTTAGTTATGCTCCCATATCCTCTAACCATTTGATGGAGTTATCGCAAAAACCGGTTTTTCATTTTTTATCATAAACTTTTTGACGGTTTGCAGGACGGATTGTATCTATTATTTAAATACGGGTTTATCTACCTCCCCGTGAATATTAATTGTCGGAGATTTTTTCATTTTGATTACATCCATCACGTGCTACGGTAAGACCGTTAGTTTTTTTTAGAGCGATCTTCTATCAAATATATGTGTTTATTATTCAGAGCACGACTGTCTTGTTTTAGATCTTGTTTTTATATTGTAAATAATACGAAATCAAGAAGGCACATAGTTGGGTTATTTGGAATAGTGAAGGTTACAAAACTGTTATAATGAGTGGGAAGGATGGAGTTCATATATGAAGATATATTGAGTCGGTGAGTATGATGAGATTGAACATACAGACAGTTCCACTATTTTTCTTAGAGTCATTGATTGGTTCTGTTTGCTAGTCAAGTCCCAGTATTTTTGTGTTGGGTTCCGTGTCCAGAGGTAGTCCAGGATGGCGTAAAAGGAACCACTGTAGACAAGGGTAGGAAAGAAAGATGTTCATTTATAGATGAGGTGGTGTAATTCGTCAAAGGGTTAAAGCTAAATATTTACTTCTGGTCTCGTTTATTTCTTACACTTTTTATATAACTCTTCCAGCAGTTGTAAGTTTGAAAGGTTCTGGATATGACGGGATCACAGGAGGAAAGTTTATGCAAGCGAATCTCGATTATAACAGTCGGAGTTTTAGGAATATCACGGGTGTATATTGAGTAGAGGATAGGACCTAAGATACAACCTTGATGGACATCAGCTTTAACTGAATGATTGGAGCAACCTACTATTATCTGTTTGGGATGGACGCCCATGAGATTAACTATCACACAATCCAGCCTTACTTTATCGAACGAGGTCGTTGAGAATGATGAGATCGGATGTATAGAAAGTTTTAATGTTTTTTTTTTTTTTTGAAGAGCTTGGGTTTGGAAGAAATTCAGAAGAATAGCTGTACCAGTAGAAGATGGTTGAAGATGTAGGGATATAGTGGATAAGGATTTGGACTTTACAGCTGAATTATGTTAGGTAGAACGGCCTTTGAGCTTACAAAGCTCTATAGTGCGATTACTTTATTGAAATTAACTAATATTCCTGCGCAGTATTCTTCGAGGTCATGTGAATCTATTTCATTTGGTCCATTGTCTTTGTTACCACTTCACTTTAGCATTAAAATAACAAATATTTCGACCTTGATAATGCTGCCAGCAGAGTTGTGTTTCGCAACGTACAAGGTATAATTTACAATCAAGACGATAATCCGTTAAAGTTGGAAACTACTTAAGGGGCGTGTTTTGAAAAAAACGTTCTTCAGGAAATTCTTCAGTCACCTTTGGTACTTCACGACAAGGCCTTGGCATTATGAATCTTCATCTGTCGGTACTTACACTTATAGCAGGACAAAAGGATTATATATATATTTCTTGAGGATCTTTTCAAATCTTCAAAAATTCAGAGCATTTCGCTGATTAACCAAGAATGGAAAAATAACATCCAGAAGAACATCAAGGTTTGAACGCTTAGTGGGACGAAAAATGATTATACGATTTAATGTTTTATGCCAGCAGTGAAAAATTCATATAAAAAAGTCTTGAGAGGACTTGGGAAGTCTAGAGACGTCTTAGTAAAGGGTAGATCGCGTTCATGTAAACAAAAAAGTAACTATTTGATAGTAAAGTAAAAAAAAAGAAGAGGTGCTAAACTCAAAATTGAACCCTTTTAATAAATGGGCTCAAATATTTAATTGACACAAAATCAGTGCGCTCTATGTGTAAATTGTTTGATCCTTTTATTTAAAGAAATATATGTGTAAATAATAACTATTCCGAAATCGTGGGATGCGGTCTGGTGTGATGTAGGTTTTAGAAAATCATTTTCTTGCGTGTCGTTTTGACAGTGCTCCACGACACGCACGGATGGCACAATTACACAGAAGGCAAACGCTTTGAGCCCTGAAGATGATCTCAATAAAGCTCGAAACGTTGTCACGACAAAGAAAATATTTTTCTGAAACCTAGCGCTCCTCCCTTTAGTAGCCGTTGCTGAAATACAGTATTAATTTATCTATCTAGTGTTTTATGCAAAAATTATAGGAAGTACGAAAAATACGTACTTATCTGGATGTCTGGTTCCTCATTCTTGTGAAAATCTACCACGGTATTCAGACATTAAGATGAATTTAGCCCATATCAAAAGGAAACGTCAGTTATTAATCGTAATAATTAAAAGTCTTCACAAAGTTCACCCCTTTCTAGGATTGTAGGTCCATCTGGGCTAACCCCCTAGATAAAATTATAGGTACGTTCTGTTCACGTACAAGCAGCTTTTCATGCCATGTTTCCTTTCATAAATTTAAATACCTCGGGGTTTTAAAGATGTTTTATCTGTTTTTCTTTTTTTTTATTGACAGGGGCATCCGACAGCTTGGTCATTTCATCCCTGAAGCACTAGTGCAATATCGATACACAGTCACACCAATAAATACGTTCATACCTGTATACATTGAGCGCACTCAGACTGTTTGGTAGATGCGTTCCAACGTTCGTTAACAGAGAAGGCGACTCTATCTCTCTGAGTGTAGAGGCTTCCCTAGCGTAGAAACTTCCGGGAACGCCCCGGCAACGGTTTCGGATTTAAGTGAGATTGCTACCCACCCCCTAGGTGAGCACTGTCTACGGTCAAAGGTCTCAGCCCGCGATCAGCTCACACCTGCCACACGCATTCGAGGGTCGCCCAAGCCTAGGTGGTTCGATCCTTCGCTTCCCTCCCCGGTCATACGCATAGCCGTGCAAGCTGTTTGGTAGATGATGTACTCTATATACCCCATCTACCAGGTCACTACAGTAAACTACTCTAATTTGGGGGTCGATGGGGTACTTTAAAAGTTTCCCGCCGTAGACCCAAGTCACGCACGCTACATGAGGGGCTATGTCACCACCAGTCCCTCTCCATTCACACCAATAAATACATTCACACCAATATACACTAATTGCACTCATTCTACAATATTTGGGAGATGGAGTACTCGATATTCCTCGATCTACTTGTTTCCTAAAATAAACAATCTAAATTGGGTTCGATGCGGATTTTTATAAAATTTCCGCCATTGATCCAAGTCATATACACAAGTTGAGAGGCGATGGAGAAGCTACTTCTGCTTCTTCTTCTCCATTCACACCAATAAATCAATAAATACATTCACTCATACAAGAAACACAAAACACATAAAAAATTCCCAATTCCCCATAAAGACCTTGAAACTCGCTATCTTGTTCGAGAACTCTTCTTAGATCGGGCGGCATGCCTACACGCTCTCTATATGGAGCCAAGGCATGAAACGCTTCTATTATGTACTTCAGAGCAACCTTTCTCTGCACAATCTGTTATTGAATAATGATCAAGGATAATGCCTAAGTCATAATATAATTGGACATTTTACCCTTCCCCCCAGGTGAAATTAATTATATTGGGTTTTATTAGAGACATGGCTAACGGGCTTAATTGATTTAAAGACTTGTTTTTAAAAATAATTGTTAAAATATATTGGAAGAAGAATAATTATCCAATTTCAATTTTTCTTGTTTGGGGTTATTAATCTGATTGAGTTTTTATATACATAGTTCGCCACAAGGGTACTCGAACGGACTTAAAAAAATTCTCATGTTTAGTCTGCTTTTAGTGCTGTGAAACCTACGTGGTAAACAAATCTGCAAGTCTGGTATGATTATGGCAATAATAATACAATTTATAGCCTGGAAAATCAAACTGGCTCAAGTGGACTCTTGTGTTTATTGCCAAAGTGGTTTATGAAGATATGGCAAATATTTACCAGTGGTTAAAATTATAAGTGGATAGAATCAATCAAATCCTTCGAGAAAATGTTTAAACTTGAAAATGGCTGTAGTTTCACTTGTTTTGTACAGGTTATATGGTATTTTTAGGTTAGGTCAGGTTCTTTGAATAATTCGATATTTATCTTGTAGAAGATAATTCGAAGTTGTTTATTCTATTATCCAATACAGTTATCCACCTAAGCCATACTTTAAACGGTTATCTGGTGGTTTGAATTATGCAAAAAATCCTCGTCAACCGGTCGTCGTTCGAATCGCTCGTGTTCGATTTGTTTCCCCGAGGAAAGGGTATAAGTGAAACCTCGTGCGTTATCGGTTCCGCCGTTTGACGGCACGATTTGACGATGCCTAGCGGTCCGTCATGTCCGAAGGATATGGTTACCGGTGCGCGGAAGGGTCCTCTGCCCGTTAGGACAGGACAGGGGATCGCGGAACCAGTCTACGCCCACGGGATTCCAGAAGACCAGTAAATCAATCGCAGATCAACGGCATTTAGTCCCGTTGGAATTTCATTCAGAAATCAAAACAAAACAAAACCGGCAAAGAAGAACATTGTAAAATTTTAAATAGTGACCATTTAAGACTCTAAGGACTGCACGGGCACAGTTTAGTTTTGATTTTTTCAATATGTGTTCAATGAAAAGTGAAATTTTGTTTACTTGCTATTCATTTCTTCGTTTAAATCGTTTAAATTCCCTTCATTTTGAAATCAAGCATAGTGTTGTAGAAAAAGCCTCTTACCAATATCGTCTACTGAATATTTCTTAAGATCGTCTGCCCAGCTTGTGAGTAGCAACGATCTTTTTAAAAATGTTTGATCACCGCGCTCACTACACCATTCATAATTTCTATTGAGGTTTCAGGTTAGTTTCTCAAAGTCGAGGGATCGACCGGTTCGACGTGACGTCCGTGACGTTTTGACAGAAACTCACAATGAAACAGGACGCGCTGTGTCAAGAAGAGGCAACAATGCTGCCAATTTGAAAGACACTTACAAACAGAATAAAAAATATTTTAAAAAATCGAAAGCGTACAGTGAGGAAAAGCTCAGACCGTTACCGTGGTAACACCGTTTGGGACGAATAGGCCATTCAGGACATACGTCTAGTTAATCCGGCTGGGGGAGAGGTGATGTATGAACAAAGGTCCTTGTTCATTCTCGAGGTTTATTAAGGAAGAGCATCGTCCGAGGCGCCTCGCCCCGCCTAGAGCGATAGCGGATTTTCGTGATTTATGCCCCTGTCCTATTACATCCAATTTGCCCAGGAACAGAGCTGATTAGCAAACAGAGAAGAGGAAACGAAATGAGTGTTGCTGTTTGAAAGAGAAATACTTCTAAATCCTAAGCCAGCCAATTCCTTTGAAAAATTTCCAGTACTATTTTGTTTTATTTTTTAAGGTTAAGAAAAGTGACACAGCAGAGACAGGAGTTTACTTTTTTGATTTATGTATTAAGTACACGCCAGTTTGGCTGTTGAAGATAAAACTGTCATGATCCGTCAATATTGTTCTTTGTTTGTCGAAGATTTAAGCGAAACACACCAAACTTTAAAAATCCAGCTGTAATACCTGGACTGACTATACGATCCCGGAAGCACAAGACTCAAGGACTTCGTAGGAGACCATCGAATACAATGGTATGACACACAGCAAAATCAGCGGTTTTGCCTTAGGTAATCTTAAAAGAGGTTATACTAGCAAAAAACCTCTGTTGGCCAAACAGGTATTAAAGCATTAGCGGGTAAAAAAATCACATCAAAATTAGTCAATGAATTCATCCAAAATTTCCAAAACCTGATGATACCTTGGGTTCCATGGCATAAAGGGATTTTGGGTAACGAAAGGAGGATCAAGACCAAGCATACGCCCCGAACCTATACTTGGGGTAACAAAAACAAATACAGAATCCTCGCAGAATTAATCCAAATTAAAAAAAAGGAGAAGTCGATAAACCCTAGAGGCGCTAGACACAGTAAACTTACAACCACCAAGACTGGCAAAATCATTGCTGCAATTGCAGAGGGCTTAACTTAGAACGTGTCCTGCGGTCTCCTCCCCTTCCTGGCAGTATCTGCAGAGTGTTTCTTCTGTCTGTAAACCCATCCAATGCATGTCCTCTCTCATGTGGGAATGTCCTGTCAGGGGGTTCAAACTGATTCCTGGTTCGGTTGCGGTTGCCTTCCAGTAATTCTTTTGTAAGTTTTGCGGATGGTCATTCTATGAAACTTTTCGCGTGCCTCATACCCGCGGTATTGTTTCAACAGGTTTTGATGTCCATTTTAAGATGTATCCTCTTTTGTGGCAGACTGCTAAACCGCAGTAGGGCTCTGGGCCTCCTTCGGCCAGCATGTCAACCTTTTCGTTGCTATGCTCCGAACGTCCAGGAACCCATGCAAGGGTCAGGCATTAGTATCGCTGACTACCGCCATGGCCTCCATGCAGTTCCAAATACTCTTTGCCTCCGCCTCGCATAAGGCTAAGGCACTATGTGCTGTCTGGCTGTCAGAGAAAATGGTTATCTTCCGGGAATGTATTTCTAGTCTTTTTTTTCTCTGGCACATTGTTCAATCCCTATGATTTCAGACTGGAAAACTGTAGCTTAGGTAGGTGTACGGTCAGTTGGTCTTGGGGTTCCTGAAGATCTTAGGTTCTATAACCTTGTCGGTTTTGGAGCTGGCAGTGTACCAGTAGGAATTTTCCCTCGGCCCTTATATCAATTAGTCAGTTATTATAATTTGTTTCAATCTTCATAAAAGCCATAAAAAACCATCTAGGAAGTTGACTGCATTAAAACGAAATAAAAAGGCCGGTCCGAGAACAGGTTCCGAAAGTCGTACTTGTCCGGGCGTAGCGAAACAAATCCGTAGGTAAAATCAGATTTGTAACATTTGAATAATAAAAGCTCCCAGGCGGTAAATTATTCCCCGACAATTTACAAGCGGGCCGGAAACTTTAATTTGCCAGGGGTTTTCTTAAATCCGACGGATTTATATTTCCTGGGGTTGCTTTCTTGTAATTATTTCGGCCAAAACTGGTCGTGGACTATCATACAAATAGCTACCGGGGTGATTACCCCCCGAAATCTAATAGTCGACACCAAGTTCCACTTAAAGAACCTAAGACGTGCCATTATGCAAAGCGTTATTTGAAAAAAAAAAAAACACTTTAGCCTACCTTAAAATCAGACACGCTTTAAAGTTTTACCATGTCAATTTGAAAAAGCCTATCTATGTAAGGGAGAAAAAGGTGATTTAAATGGTTTAGGATGGTTAGGTTAATATATCTTGAACGATCCAGAAAATGATGTCATTGGAGTTTATGAGATGACCTCATGGCTGCACTGGCGTTTGAGACATAAGTGTGTCAGAGTCAGGTATGACTCGGCGGAAATTCTCTACCTTCGCTAATATCTTTATGTGTGGATTTGTCATGCACGTAATCCACCAATCTCTGAACCACGTACCGTAACGGTAAGAGCCCTTGTCTTTATCTCTGGACAGCTCGGATGCAAATAGCATCGTTCAACATCCTTCGGAAAAAGCTTTCTCCCAATAGCTCCGACGACGTGTCAGTCGATTGATACACGAGACACAAAAGGAAACGGTCGACTCAATCCGTCTTTATTTAGGAAAAACGATTCTAAAACCGGTTTCTTTTGTTCATGTGAAGTTACCTCGAAAAGTATCTGAAATCGTTTTCATTTCCGGCAATAAATTTAATCTCATAGGCAATGTTTTACACATACATCAAATCAATCAACAACAATTTTCAAGTGTATGACAACACTATTTTAAACTTCAGATTATTTTTTACTAATAGTTTTTATCCATCTCATGCAAAAACTAATCCTGATATAAAACATCGACTGGGAAAGACTTTAGTATTTATCTGTCGCCGTTCTATGATGATGGGAATGCAAAATATGCCAGACAGAAGATTTTACTGCGCGAAATCGAGATTCTTTTTGAAAACACCGTCAGGAATTTTTTTCCTATATTCATATTGCAAAAAGACAACAAAACGTTTGAAGGTTTTTTTTCATACCCGAATTAAAATCTTATCTATATTTTTATATATGGACATTTTTTCTCTTTTTCATTGGGAATTTTCGACTGTTACAAAATACAAAATTATAGACACTCACTTGTCACTCATTATTTCTTAGGATGAGATCACTAGGAAGTGAAACTGCGAAAAGCTCCTTACTCTAACGTCTTTTTGAAATAATTATTTCTTTTTTTTTTTAATCTCCACGATTGTCATAGTGAAACGTTATTTTTTATTTATTATAACAATAAATTGTAAATGTATTTTCGGTCTGATTGGGAAAGACGTGCAATTGTGAGGCTTGAACCTGTTGCTTGGTTGGATCCGATTGTTCTGATCTGTTTGTTCCCGCTTGTCTTGTCTGTCGAACACGTTTTAGCATTTAGCCACCCTTCGGTGGTTTGCCCGTCTGTTATTGACTCGTGTTCCTTAATCTTGTGAAATTCAAAGGGATGAAAGCTTTGTACTAGTACTCCACACCTCTTCTTCATCATTTTCTCTCTGTGTCTATCACTTTCTTCTATATCTACATAATCAACTTATATATTTCTTCTCTACCTATCTATCATTTTCTTTGACTCTTTTCCATTTCCCTTTCTTTTCTCTAACTATACTATTTTCTTTACTTCTTTCTCTTGATTTTTCTCCTTCTCTTCCTTAATCTTCCTTCTGCCTCTGTCTATCTGTCTCTCTCTCTCTCTCTCTCTGTCTGTCTATCTCTTTCTCCTATATCAACATAATCAACATATATATGTATGTATATATATATTTTTTCTCTATCTATGTCCCTCTTCCATTTATCTTTCTTTTCTCTAATCTAATTTTCTTTACTTCTTTCTCTTGATTTTCTACCACTCTTCCTTCTCTCTCTCTCTCTCTCTCTCTCTCTCTCTCTCTCTCTCTCTC
>CM077112.1:13274400-13290017 GCA_039619505.1 Cimex hemipterus
CTCTCTCTCTCTCTCTCTCTCTCTCTCTCTCTCTCTCTCTCTACTTCTCTATATCATTCAAGCAGATTGATCTCTATTGCAAAATTTCTCTTTTTATTTTATTAATTCGAACTGTTTCCCAATTGTTTTCTTCTTTTTTTATTTTATCTCTCCCTCTCTTTGCTATCTATATATTTTTTTTATCAATTATTCTATATATCTATTCTACTATTCTTTCATTCTTGCTCTCTCCCTTTCTAGCCTTCGCTTTGGCTTTTTTCTCTCTGCCCTTTTCTCTCTTTCTCTTCTTACCTTTCACTCTGTTTGTCTCTCTATCTGTCTAATAGAATAATTATAAGCTTTCTCTTTTTATTTTTCTTCTTATGAACTGGCTATCAATTGTTTTCTACATTTTAACTTATCTCTCTCTCTTTCTTATAAATTATGCAGAAATCGTGAGAGGCGATCTGGTGTGATGTAGGTTTCAGAAAAAAACTTTATCGTGACACGTTTCGATGTTTATTGTGATCACCTTCAGATAAAATAATCATCTTCATAAAATTTCTGTTTTTATTTTTCTTCCTCCACACAACCTCCAAAATGTTTTTTCCTTTCTTAAAACTTATCTCTCTGTATCTCTCACTGTCTATCTTTCTTTTCTCTCCCTCTGTATTTATGCCTATCATTTATTGTCTCACTGCCTTACCATTTTAATCTCAAATCTCTCTTTCTTTCACGCGTTACTCTCTCTTTTTTCTTTTTTCTGTTTTTGTGTCTATCACAACTGTCTTTCAATTTTCTTCTCTCATTTTTTTTTAAATTTTCATATCCTTCTCTTTCTTTCTCTTCCTCTAATCTTTCTTGCTCTTTCTTAAACAATTTTTATTTTGCCATTTTTTTCTACAAAATATTTCGTGTTCAAATCCTCACGAACCGAGGAGAAGAACGGGTAATTTTTAATTAATTCCCTTCGGCTGCCAGTAGCCATGTCTACCGTGTTTAAAAAATAAGAATTCCAATAAATTAATAAAGGTAGTCCAAAAGCATTGTCTCGGATGGAATCTTCCCGCCCGGCCCTCTATCAAAAAATAATTAACCCGGGGAAATATTAACCTTGATGCTTTCAAAAGGCCTTTTCTTACCGCTACTTCAAGCCCTTTAATCTCAGACGGGATAATAGAAAACTAATGGAATTCTCTTTGCCTTATTAAGCCCGGTTTGCGTAATATATTTTTCTTACGAAGCCGAAATGCAGTTGGATTTGTTTTTACAGAGATTTGGCAGTTGTCAGTGAGGCGTAATCAGCCGGGGATCAAATTTCATACGATTTGACCGAAGTGTGTCTCGTTCCCACAAAACAATAATAAACAAGACAAATTATTATTCAAACTTTCAGTAAAAATAAAGAACACCCTTGTCAAAAGGTTTCTGCCAAATCATGTCATTTGATTGACACGTTTGGGATTGAGTTTGATAAAAGTCAATTAAATATCTTTTGTATGATGTCGTTTGACTACAAGCGCGTAAGGGCTTAATCATCTATTGACTGGTACACCTCGTTTGGTCCCCTTTTCGGCCTGGGAGGAGTTTACTAAGACTCAATATCCTGTTACTTCATCTGGTCCCTTCTGGGGGAGGAAAAATCCTTAAGAGTTATTGCTATAAGCTGAAACCCAGAACAAATCTAGCATCTAAGCCCGGCGACCCCTTCACAAATAGGGGTGGGCTTCGACGTATACTTTTCCCTTTCTGGGGGGGTCGGTAATGTTTGTTACCAAAAATTTCTTTTGTCATGCTGTTTAAATTGGTTATTTAAAGAATGGAGCAAAAATCGGAGAGGGATAAATTTCAATTTAAGGCAACAAATTTTGATTAAGGCATTTTTAAACATATATTGATGCTCGTTTAATAAATGAACCAATTTAACGTTATTAATCATGAACAAGAACTCACTGAAGATTCGAAAAAATTGTGAAAAACGTTCCTCAACTCCTCCTCGTTTATATGTAAAATACCTGTAAAATAATAGCGGATTGACATATTTAAAACAATATGTCTACACCCTCAAATATCCTAGGCGTGATCACTTCGCGAGAAAATTACTACGTCCGACAATATACGAGAAAATAACTTAAAAATCGTGACTCACGAAAAATCGATCCCTTAATTCTATATTCTATGATACGATTTTTTTTCTCCCAAAATATAAACTAGCCTTAATTATTAGTTTTTAATTAATTACGAATCGTAGGACGTGCTGTTTAAATTATGATGTAAGACTTGAGATAAAGGTGAAATAAACATTTAGCTCTTTACTTCACGATACAAAAAGCTGCTTTAATTCAGTGATTTCCTTTCAATTAATTATTCTTTTTATGTAAGATCTTGGTTGAGATGGAAAAGCTAGTGTCACGAGCGGGCTTCGAACCCACGACCTTAGGCTTGGCGGGTTCGAATCCCGCTCGTGACACTAGCTTTTTCATCTCAACCAAGACCTTAAATAAAAATAATAATTAATTTAAAACGTAATTCGGTCAATTAGAAACACATAAATGAATTAATAATTAGTATTTGACTTTTTTTATAAATTGTACTATTCTTCATGGTCCGCTTGACTAAATAATATCATTCAATTAATTAAGGTTTCTTATGAGATAAAAAGTCAGCGTCACGAACCGACGACCTTCGGAATATGGGAAGTTAGGGCCCGAGAGCGGCGTATCAAGCCGAAGGTCGTGGGTTCGAATCCCGCTCGTGACACCGACTTTTTTTTATCCCAACTAAAAACCTTAACTAATTGAATACCTTTTAATAAATTTTTTCCTGGTTGGCCTATTAAAAAAAAATTATAGGAAACTGTACTTATATAAAGTTATACAGGGTATCCCTTGAACAGATACGTCTGAAGGTTATTCTACATTCTTTGAAATTTTGCAAAATTCGATTTTAAAAAGAATTAAAACAGACTTGGCTAAAAAATTGGACATAAGAAAAAAACAAAACGCTACAAATATTAAAACAAATATCTTAATGAATGCAAGCCTGATATCGTTTCCTGACATATTTTACCTTATAAGAGTTTTGTTTATGTTTTGTTATTCCATTGTTTTTAATAGACACGTCATCATCTCGATGAATAATATATTTTTTTAACCTTAATTAAATTTTTAATCTTACTTTAACATTAGACAATAACTTTGCAAGCTAGTAAAACTTTATCTTCTGAGAGATTTTCTTTCTTTTTTTCTAAAGAAAACAATAAAAAAAATTAATCTAATATCTCACCCTTTCTATCTTTAATGCTTAATCGTGTAATCAAATTTAGGTTGGGGATTTTATGAGCCCTTGGGAATTTATGGGACAAGTCGTGAAATGTTGAATTAACCTAAAAAGTTAAATTTCTCGGATAAAATTGTGAATCAGGTGTTGAAGTATGGGGACTTTTTTAGACCAATTTGACATGAAGAATAATCTGTTGAATTATTGTTGTCTTTTCACGGGACACCCTGTATAGCAGGCTTATTTCATATGTCGAGTAAAGCCTGGTGACTGTCCTACATCAATCCAGAGTGGGAAAGACCCTGACTTGTCACATTACCATTAAATCAAAATAAATGCATAAAAATACTTACAAACTGCAGGAAAACTAATATATCATTCTATGCCCAATTAGTTCATAGATGTGTCTTGAGATTTTTTTTAAATTTAGATATTAACATATTAAAAAGTGGATTTCGATATTATTCCTCTCAGTTACGTCAGGGCATGAAAGATTCTTTGATTATAAAAATCTTGATGGATCATGTAAATTAAGTTGCCCTCTCAACTAACTTAGAAGATTATGCTGTGGGATTTGTCCGTATGGTCTGCGGCGTGATGAACCTATACTTTGGCCGTACTCGATCCACTCCTTTCATAAAACCCTCGAAGAAGAAGATTTTAAGTGATTTTATTTGTGGCGATCATATGAGTTGCTGGACAGACTACAAGGATGCTTTACTTACTAGTAATGGTCAATGGAAGGAAGACACATAGCTGAGCTTGAAAGTTAAGGTTATAATTGATGGAAGGTGAAAAAAAGAACATACCAATTTTTCATTTTTTGCAAGTGATAAGGAAGAGTGCATTACGTATTTCAAGATTTGCTGGTAGAGAGCGTCGGGCAACTGCCAACCACGTCAACTGATTGCTATGGCCCCGAGGTGTTCATTGCTTCTTAATTGTGACTTATGCTAGCTGCTTGCTCCATGTTGCATATTCATTGGTATCCGGAAGGCAAAATCATTGTCGAAGTAGTGGTGACGTCTGATGGAAACTTTAAATGAGCTCTCACAAAACGCTAATTTCATTACAAGACCAAAATGATCGTTAATGACCAAACGCAGGTTTTTGTAAGTGTGTGTGACAGAATGTGATACTAAACCTTTAAGTTTCCAATTTAAGCATCGGGATAGAGATGGACTTTCGATCTGAACTTTGTGATCAGGTGATTAATATCAACTACCTAAGTTAGCCCTTAAGCAGGAGGTCTGGGCCATCATGTTTGCTGCAGAACACTCATGGATAATAATACTAAGGGAAAAGATATTAGAATTTTTTCCGACAGTCACGCCAGTCTTAAGTCATTACAAAAAGAGTTATCTGCATCTAGGCTGGTAGAGGAAACCGTTGAACTTATCAATAGGATAACTATTGGGGACGGGAATAGGGTAACCCTCATATGGATACCAGCTCATAAGGGGCAATGAAGAGGCGGACAGCCTGGTCAAGGAAGGATCAAATACTGCGTTTGTCGGGCCACAACCGGTACTACCCCACTCTATAAGCACAGTGAAAGACAGTATTAGTTGCTGGGGCATCAAACAATACCTTAAAGAATGGCATAGGATTATTATGCCTCTCCCTACCTAAAAGGGTCATCAACTGTGAAACTCCATTTTAGTCTTTCAATTATTAATAACGTCTAGCTCTATTTGGAGTTTTCCGTAGGACGTTTACTGTGGTTATTCTTTCTCAAGGCTGGGTAGATTGCGCATAATCTGAGTAATTTTGGGTTGGCGAGAAGAAAAAGAGAAGCGGACTAAACACACTTCCCTGAGAAACGCCAGCAAGGGTTTAGACTCATTGATAATCGGTTTGTTTCAAAAATCTAAATTAATTTTTAACGTTTTCGTGACCGGGGTGTAATAAAATCTAAATTATACTGTTACCTCCTGGGGAGTGGGCTTCCTTACAGGTGTCAGAGAGGGTTTATAATGAATATAATCAAGTCTAATGTTGGCTTTTAAAATAATAAACAGAAAACTAGATTTGCTCTAAGATTCTCCCATTTTCAACCCCTTCCTCGACAAAAACTGTGGATTGACGATGCCTTTAGCGAGTGACGTCCCCGGGTTCGGATCCCCTCCGGGTTTCAGACCGCTTGGCAAGGATTCCTCCTTTCGATACGGACACAATTAGGTCTTTAAAACGGCGTATTAAAATTCTCCAGCCTGTAATAAGCGGTCGTAATTTATTCCACCGATGAACGAGGACAAGCCGACATATCGATACCAAGCTTTGGTAATTATCCGTCTCGTTAGAAAATCGTTCGCTGATCCGTTTTTAAAAAATGATTCGGGAATCTGCGATTAAGTTGACCTCTATTAGAAACAAGGACCGCCTTGATTACTGACGTATTTCCAAAAGAAACGCAATTTAAGATTCGATGGTGTTATGACTGTTTTTAATTTAATTCCTTCGCCACCTTTGAGTTGTCCTCACATGTCATTTTGAACCGACTGATTGCATGTCCTATAATATGTAATTTTTGTCGGCTACTATCATTAAAATGTAAAAAAATGATATCTAAACTCTCTGATATTTCAATTTTTTTAATTAAAAAAAAATCGAGAAATCGAACAACAATCTGCTCGAAGCGCAATAATTTATTTACGTAGCTAAGACGTAATTTATACGAAGTCGGGAACTGTTCCGATTCTAACCTAATAAGCAGACACGTTTTTGAATTTAAAAAAGTAGAAAATTTGAGATGAACCTTTAATAGAAAGTACTTCCATAAGGTCATCGGAGAGAGGTAGAGGTAGGTATGAGAAGAGAGGTTCATTTACAACAACTCAAAATTTGGATGGATACAATTACAGGAACTGGAGGAGTTCCCTTCAGAGCACTGCAGCTGTTCATCTTATTGTACTATACCCTGCCTCCATTTTTGTGGGAGGGTTCACAACACAAAGTAAACTTGAGTCCCCGTTGTACCAGTGTTCTTCCATCGAAGAAACTCATTTTTGAAGAGGGTTGGGACCAGATTCAGTGTCGCTGAGATCCAGTCCCGCCCCTTCCATTGATGAGTGCCGTGTCAATTTTTTTTTTAAATTGCGGCCACCGGTCCCCTTAGGCGTCAGAAAAATTCTGGAATCGGTGGGGATCGAACCCACGACCGCGGGGTCTACTAGCCGAGAGCCTGACGCCTTAACTACTCCGCTACCGCGGCCCTCTAAAACTCAAAATTTGGAAACCAAGATGGCATTGTTCTAAAACCCATTATTTATTTAATAATGCACGACTTTATCGATAACACTGATTAATTGGGTGTTGATAAGTTAAAGAAAATATTTAAAAAGAAATTCAGCGACTATGATTTATGTGAGGCCGGGCCAATCGAGCGCTGACCGGTTAATTAGACTGGACTAAATTACAGATAATTAAATACTTTAGATGAGCCGATAGATTTATTTGGAACTTGGGAAGGGTTGAGCGAACCAAAGTGCTTTAACACTGTCTGAACACTTTACGAAGTTTAAACCAAGCAAAATGTCTGCTCATCAAGACTTGATTAAGCACGAAAACCTGGTCGCACAGATGGTCGCAAATTGGGCCTGTTATAAACGAAAGATCTTTTTTCGATATGAACCATGAACGTCGAGAAGTAAAGATAGATCTTCTTTTATTAAGAAATTCAATTATTTTTGACATCGTAAACGTCCAATATATCAAAATAACGGCATGAGGTTCTTGTTCGAATTGCCTACATTCAAAAAAGATTTTAATAAAATAATTACCTGCGTAACGGTACAAGTCAATGTTTCAACGTAGGCGAAAATGGAACGACACGATTAACCGAACTGTATTGAATTTTTTAAAAAGAATGCAAGACCAGTATTTAAAAAATGATACATATAAATTATATAAATGACTTCATTTTCAATAGGTAATTTGTGTTTATTAACCAACTTGTATTTATCTCTAAAACGGAATGGGGTCCTAATTGCTTAATTAGACGAATGAAAATGTTAGTTGATGGTTGAAGATATCAATTATCCAGTGACACTGATCAACATGCAAATATTTCTCTGTGTTCAGTCGCACTCAGATGCGTGTTGTTTCATTCTTCTTGGACACACGTAAGATTTCTTTTTTTGCAAGTTTGCAGTTTAATGAACCTGCAGAATAAACGTTTTCTGACGTATTAGTCTGTCTATCCTCGGCAGATAACATCTTTACTGCAATAATTGCTCGTTTACTGGGACACGAGTAGGAATTATACGTGAGATTTCGTTTTGAACTGCTGGTGAAAAACCTATAATTTGAAAAGTCTAGAAAAATATCATAATCTGTCTTCGACCAGACTGACCAACAATGAGCTTCAAACTGGAAAGAATTCTTAGATTTCTTCCTGAAGTCTGTGTAGTTTATGAACTTCTCAGGTTGTTTCCAGCAGTTTGGGGGTATTTGCGTTTTCGATGACGCACAGGGCAATCCGTCAACGAATTGCCAAAACAGGTCTGACAGAGAAAAAAAAAGTAAATTAAGACAAAAATAATCAAAAGCATTCAGAGCTTTTTGTTTTTAAAACGGATTTTCTTTGCTGTACAGTGAATAGAATTCTCCGGTCGATCACGAATTCGTGATTGATAAAATCAACCCTATTAGCCCAAATTAATTAAAAGCAGT
This sequence comes from Cimex hemipterus, assembly GCA_039619505.1. Taxonomy (NCBI): domain Eukaryota; kingdom Metazoa; phylum Arthropoda; class Insecta; order Hemiptera; family Cimicidae; genus Cimex; species Cimex hemipterus. The sequence goes on from CM077112.1 coordinate 13,282,333, forward strand.
AGCAGATGAGAATTAGTCTACAAATTTAATTACGATAGTAATCTGACGTTCTCGTGTAATTATTCTTAAACCGCTCCCTCGAGACGTTTTATTTCAATAACCGAGCGGGAAGTCTGTTATGAAGGGCTCCATTCAATTAGTAAACTAAGATTAGGTCCTTAGGGCGTGCCCTATCATTATCGTCATGCTCAAAAATGCATTTTGTCTGTTTCAGAATGGAGCTGAACTGGTCGGTGATACTGTTCGCCCTGAGTCTGTCGGTGGCCCTTAGCGCGTCGGTCCATAAGGAGACGGAGAGAAACGAAGTGATGAAGACGACGACCGAGGAAGGCCCGAGGATGCTTCCGGTCAGGGTCGAGACGGGGAATAAAAGGAAGACCACGGCCGACGTTCTCAGGCACATCGGCATGACCAGGATGAAGAACCCCGGAAGCCACCACAGAAAGAGGCTCGCCTCTCAGTCGAGAAAGAGCCACTCCGGCGACTCCCACATGTACATCATCAAACTTCCTCACAACCCTTACTACTACGATTCCGAACCGGCCAAAGGCTCGTCCCAGTCACACAACGTCAACAGGATCCCCGTGAGCTTCAAGTCGAACGGAAAACCCGGCAAAATCTACCACTGGAATTTACCGGAAGTTAAGAAAATGGTGGCCAGGAAGACAAGCGCGAAAGCCAAGGACGCCAACCAGGTCTTCAAGCCCACCATCTGGGTCGGAGACGAGCCTCACAGGAGGGTCAGCTACTACAAGCCGAAAAAGCCGTCCAAGAACGCTTTTCAAAAGTACTTCCCCGGAAACGGCAAGCCCCACGCCCTCTACGTCATCGAGAGCAAAAAAAGGACCGGCTCACTCCACAGGATCAAAGAATAACTATCATAGTTTAGTAATTAATCCAGCTCAAGAGATTATCGTGCTGAAATGTTGACCTTCCTTTAACATGACTAGAGGCAAAAACAAAACAAACACATTGTTACAATTTTGTGAATCTGGTTTTCGTGTCAATCAAAAGTTGTATGTATATTTTTAGCTATTGTTATTTTATTTTTAGGTTTATGTTAGTTGATGTTTTAGACTATGTAAACATTGTACTATATTGATAACAGTTATTTTGTTATTTTTTCTTTTTGTAATAATTTTTTTAAGTGCTCAAAATTTAACCCTCCGGGCTTTCACGAGACGCTGAGAGTATTTCGGAAGTGCAATTTTCGGGTGACATTGTGACAATCATTAAATTATTTCGTCTTCCTAATTTTAAGTGTCATTTTTGTATATTTATTTTTTTAAATCTAATTTTTTTTAGAGAGACTTATTATTATTTTTTTTTTAGTTATCAGAAATGGTACTTCTAAATAAGCTTTAAATGTTTAATTGTAGTTGTATTATGTTCATGAAAAAAGTACCGAATGCATTTAATTGTATAGACATTTTTTCTATATATTAAGAACTGATAGACACTCCTTGAATATAAGTTTTTATGTTTTAATAATAATATTTAAATAAACTTATTTAATGTGATTCTTTTTTTACTTGTTTTCCTACTAAATCTATCTTCAAATAAAAAAAATATATTAATCTGTCTAATTATGTCAATTATTTTATAATAATTAGAATTAAATAAGCTTATTAGTCGAGATAAAAAAATGGCATGAGTGAGAATCGAACCTACGATCTTCGGCTTGATACGCCGCTGCTCTACCATTTGAGCTATCGTGGTCCTCAAGTGGTAGAGCAGCGGCGTATCAAGCGGAAGATCGTGGGTTCGATTCCCTCTCGTGCCATTGAATTTTTTTATATCAACTAAAAACCTTAATTAATTTTAATATATTAACTGAAGCCACGAAATTAGTGAATTAATAAAAAACGTTTTTGGGGTGAAGGTGGCTGCAACCGTTTAGGCGTTGACACGGCACTTATCACTGTAGGGTAAAGGTGCCGGGTTCGAATCCAGCGGCCCTGCATTCAATTCTATGAATAATGAAAAATCTATCTGAATTTGCAAAAACACCGGCACATTGAGGGTTTATACGACCTCGGCTGTTGCGAACCTTCGTTAAAAAAAAGTTTTTATAATACTTTTTTGACAAGATGGTCTAATACCAAAATTTTGGGGTTCCAGTAAGTAATTTATCATAACAAACAGAGGTTATTGAATTGGTTAATTGGGTCGAAATCTAACATAATTGTACATGCCAGGAAGATTTTTAAGATATTTCTATCTTGTATAACTGACAATTTGAAGATGTTCACATCGAGAATCTGCATTCTTCATGCTTCCCGATGTTGAATTGTAAACAAAGATTAAAAAAAAATGATCGTATCAATCGTCGAGGTCAATTTACAGTTCAAGGCGCCTAAGTTTACGATGCAAAGTATAAAATTCAACCAAGTATTATGTCTCAATTTGCAATCAGCTCGGATGCAAATTCATTAATAACACACGGCAATTATGAATTAACCGGCCCTCCCTGTAGATGTAGGTAATATTGACGATTTTTGTTTTTCAATTGGTAATTAAATCGCTGTTTGACTTCAAGACCAGTCCTAGACTCAGTGATTACAATGCAGACCGACTTGCAATTAAAACGTTTTTTTTTTTTCTATTTGCAAAAAGGTCATGCATTGCAAACGAAACATTGCACTTTTAAGTATTAAAACGGAAAAATGATGATAAGGCGGGTATTCCCGACGCACTTCAGGCTTCTTTCTAATTTGTATTTTCCCAAGTTTCAGTTCAATTGATTCAGCCCATCTTCTAAGAAATAGAAGTTCATTGATAATCATGTCGTCTTGTAACCTTGGCTATGTCTCCATGTTCTAATTCGAAGTCGATGTGGGCCGCGGTTTTTCCTCTTTTCATAATGAGATCATCATTGATCATGTCGTGAAACTAAAACTGACTGCGCACAGGGATACGAAACGATCGTTGTTCGTCTGTCAGTTGTTGACTTTCATTCAACACACGAGGACTTATTTAATGCTTTTTAACTTAAGTCTTTAAGCAGCTTTTCCGACAGTTTGGTGATGTTCTTCCTCTTTCCTTAAGAAGCCCATGATCTCTTCATTTCCGTGTTTCCCTAAACGATGAAACTTCTAGACCTTTCCCAATTGTCGCCGGTGTCCCCCAAGGTTCAATCCTAGGGCCATGTTTGTTTCTCATTTTACATAGCGGTCTATTGTTCATCCTGGAGGCCTAAGACGATTGTTTAAAAGATTAAATGACAGCATCACCAGGATGTGCTGGTTTTGCCACCGGTGGAAACTCAGGATTAATGTACCCACAACTGAGGCCATATTTTTCACAAAACGACGACCAATATTTAGGGAAACCATTTCAGTTCACGGACACACAATCGAGTGGTGTAAAAGGGTAAAGTACTCGGTTTTAACTCTGGACCGAAAACTTAACTTCTCTAGGCATATAAATGAGTTACAAAAGGTAAAATAGCTATAAAAAGCCTTATTTCCGCTGATGGCCCGTGAGAGTGGTATGACCTTTGAAAATAAATTAATTATTTATAAAGTAATTATAAAACCTATGCTTGCCCAACATGGAGGCACGTGCAAATCCAACATCCAAGAACTGCAAGTGGTCCAAAATAAATTTCTAAGGTTTGTTACGTCACTACCTCGATACACCAGAATTGGACTCCTCCATGAGACAGCGGGAGTGGAATTAATGCATCTGTTCAGGAATTTTTTATGGTTCTCTCCTCCAGCAAGAACAGTACTTGTAAGGATATAGAAGTGTATGAGCTAAACTTTCCATGGAAACATAGAAGGCACAATACATAAATCTAGGAACTGTGATATATTTATTTGTTGCTGTTTCCTTTAGAGCTGTGATACTATAAGACAATTTGTGTTAATTCAATTACCTGTACTGCATTGTTCTTGTTATTCTCATTTATTTATTTATAATCTTGTTAACTCATTTTTGTTAATTCATAGTTTATGTATTTAAGTGGGTTTTTACGTAAATTTTCCCCAACAAACTAGGACTAGGTGCGTTGATAGGAAAAGTTTTGAAATAGGACGTAAAAGTGCCCGGCCACTTTTATAGCCATACATTGATTAAGCCCCTAACCTATCATATGTCTGTTATAATTTTATTATTTTTTATTTATTTTTTTTTCGGGCCGGCTAGCTGCCTCGGCTATTGCCGGCACCCCACATTTCTTCCATCTCACGTTTTCAGTTTTAACAATTTTGACACTTTTCCCCCGCCTTTTTACTCTTCCCACACGTGGTGAAAGGGTTCTGACACTAACTCATTCACTAACATTCAAACCCAGCCTAGCCTATGCGCGGGTTTCAGAGTACTCGATATTCCTCTGAAGACCCGCCCTCGTTCACGCTAATAAATACATCCATACAATTAAAATTACAATTAATCTAACATTATCCATTAGGTGGTGGGTTTATGGGGTACTTGATATTCCACCATAGACCCACCCACGCATACACTACTATCGCACTAATAAATACATTCATTCAAGCAGTAACCAATCATTCTGTATTTACAAATTTAAAAAATGCGGAGCCACTGGCGCATTTGATATTACAACAGTGCCTCCGCCCATTCACTCTAAAAGATATTATAGCCTAATACTAACCTACATTGGTGGGTCTGTGGAGTACTCGATATTCCTGCACAACCCACCCAAACACACTCACTTTCGCGCCAATAAATACATTCATTCTACCCAAAATACCCAAAGAGATATCTATCCTAGTTTGGTGGGCCTGTGGGGTACTCGATATTCCGACCACTACCCACCCATACACTCACACATTCTCGCCAATAAATACACTCACTTCAGGAAGGGAAAACGAAACCACGTGTGGAGAAGCATTAAAGGCGGCCATATGCATTTATTTGCTTCAGATATTTGATTACTTTCTTGCTGTTATCATTGCTGTGTTGTAAGACCTCTTTCAAACTCGAGGAAAGGCCACACTTCGTTCTGTGCGGCGCCAATAGTTCGCATTCGATTAGTAAATGCTTTACAGTTATTTGTGCGCCGCACAATGGGCATCTCCGTGGACTTTTCCTCGCTAAGAGATGACCATGCGTATATAATTTTAGTGTTTTTTTTTCTATTTTTATAATAAACGATTAATTAGAAAATAATGAGAATTTGTAAAGAAGGTATGTCGAAATAAACCTTCTTGTAATTTCATGTGCTCCATAATAAAAACAGGTTTTTAGATCAATTGGGATAATGGGAAATTTCATCGTGTATTTTCTTTTTACTTCCACTAATGAGAGTAGTTTTCTTATAACGATGATTGCCCAGTAAACTATTAAATTGCTTAAATAGTAACCTATAGCTCAATCTTCGGTACAATTTCCTTTGTGACTTATAATCGTATTTAAATTAAGACTTGATAATCCCATTTTGAGATGGGGGCGTTTTTGCGCTAATCCAGGACCGAATTGACGTTAGCGGGACCAGGCGGGTTTTGAAAGGTTGTCAAAATCTTAAGAAACTCCCCCGGTCTGTTCGCCTGGGTCTATATTAGGACCAGACCAAAAAAAATTCGTTTGTCGTAAACTATACGTACGAGTACAGAACGTCTCTTGTCACGGTAGCCACCGTTATCTGCACTTTATACATACACAAAAGTAGTACTGTTACATTCCAGTGACAGATGACCGTTTGGTCCGCCCAGGACCATACTCAGCCGGCCGTGGATCCGTTTATTCGATTCTCTTTCTCCCCTTCCTTTGACCTGCTTTATATAGCTTATATAACTTCCAGTTGCGTTATTTTTCTTTGCTAGTATTAATATAATTTTGAAAAAGTACTCTTCTTGACGGCTTTATAAAACCAAAAATACTGTCTTTAAGTTACATTGGGCTTATTTGAATTGGATTGTATATACTTTCCAATTAATTAAGGCTTTGGTTGAGGTCAAAAAGTCAGGGTCACGGGCAGGATTCGAACCCATGACCTTCGGCTTGATACGCCGCTCCTCTAACACTTGAACTATCCAGGCGATCCACTCGGACATTAACTTCCCTTCTCAACCCCACCTTTTGAATTTTTCCTACTTTTTGTAATTTTTCAAATGTCGTGTGATCTATTTAATTCTCGGCGACAAATGAAATGGCCAAGGAGAGCTTTAGTCAAGATATGCTTCGCTTAACTTAATAAATTCACTAATTTTCTTGGTCCGCTTGACCATTTGATATATTTCAATTAATTAAGGTTTTTAGTTTAGATTAAAAAAAAATCAATGGCACGAGCGGAATTCGAACCCACGATCTTCGGCTAGATAAGCTACTGCTCTACCACTTGAGCTATCGTGACTTCGACCTACTCGGACGCTAACTTCCCATCTCAACCACACATTTTTTTAAAAATGTTTCCTCCGTTTTGCCTTTTTTAAAACGAGTAATCGATTTGATTCTCGGCGACAAATGAGACCATGGAGAGTTTTGGCGAAGTACACTTCATTTTCCTTATTACATTTATTAGGTTTCGTGGTCCGCTTGACGAAATAATTTTTTTCTCAATTAATTAATCTTTAATTAAGGTAATGATAAACGATGGAGTGAGTGTTGTGTTCAATATTTTTTAAAAGATAGTTCTTACTCGCAGTAAGTTGTTTTGCAACGATCCGGTTTTCGAGTTTGCCAATGATACAAGCGGATTCTTCCCACCCATGGTCCCAAAAGGCTGATAGTTTCATTTGGCTCTAACCGGATGTTAAAACTTCCGCTAACACCTTATAACTATAAAAAAATTAAAAACTATTAAAAGCTTAGGAAAAAACGACGGGTATCAAGAAATATTTATTGATAGGTTGCTAGTTAAAAGAATAAAAAATTAACTTTAAACGAATCGACAATAGGACTCAGTCACCCCACCACAAATGAATTAGGTTTCTGTTGTTTGCCATACATTGGTGAATTATCGGAAAAAGTACAATTTTTAAACAAGAAGGATTTCGAATAACTTTTAAAAATACGGATTCACTTAAAAAGCATCCTTTCAAAACCTAAAGACAAAGTATATCAATTTGGCAAAAAGTGGGGTTTACCAACTCAATTTTAATGACTGTGATATTAAATATACAGAACAAACGGGTAGAGAAGTAAAAACAAGAGTAAAAGACCCCTCGCCCAAATCGAGCTAATTTTCGGAATTTAAGGACCATCTAGAAAGAAACAAAATATTGGGTTGTCCGGAAAATAATGCAGGATTTTAAGTTTTCATTAAAAAAAAAATCTATATAAAATATTCTGTTTACGTTTACAGGATTACTCATTTGTATGAATGTCAACACTTATTAATCCTCTTCCAAATGATATTGTTTGTTTACCTCTGTAGCATTCCGCTACTTGGAAATAATTCAGTCATCCTTATAATGTCAAAGCGAGAATTTCGTACGATTTTCTTTTACGAGTTTAAACTCGGCCGGAGCGGAGCCCAAACGGCTAGAAACATTAACCAAGTCTGGGGCGAGGGTTGTGTTAATGAGTGCACTGTGCAAAGGTGGTTTAAAAAATTTCGGGAGGGAGATTTCAGCCTTGAAGATGAAGAAGGTCGTGGAAGGCCTTCCTCTCTTAATGATGATGTTCTGCGATCAGTGGTGGAAGAAAACCCCAAAACAACTGTTCGAGAACTTGCAGAGCAACTCAAAGTCAGTAAAACGACCGTCGCTGACCACCTC
>CM077112.1:13290417-13319858 GCA_039619505.1 Cimex hemipterus
AATTAATAAGTTACCAACACGTTGGGAGAAATGTATTGAGAGTATGGGAAATTATTTTGATTAAAGAACATTGCTTTAAAGTAACTAGTTTCTTTTTTTTTGTTTAATACCAAAATCCTGCATTATTTTCCGGACAACCCAATATAATTTCAATTCAAATCTAAATACAAGAATGTTACATAGGCTCAACAAAGGGAAAGAACTAGACTGGTTTGAGAAATTTGAAATTAAAAAATGTAAAATTGAACATGGTGATACAATGCATTAATAATTTAACAGATTTTGATCTACCTCCCAATTTAAATTTGTACAAACATCCAAATAATTAAACTAATTATATTAATTGTTATTATTTTTACAGTAATTTAATAATATTAAGTATTTACTATTATAATATTTATTTGTCTTATAATTTCCGAGTTTCGCACGTTCAAATCGAGCGCCATTTAAAAAAATCAGCTGTTAATTGGAACGTCGCATGCCGGAGGTTTCAGGGGGTTCACTTTGGCAAGGACGAGAGACGTGGTTGTGGAAATCCTTCAACCTGTTGATGAGCTAAAACGCTCGAAATCCGGATCGTTGTAAATCAACTTACCGTGAGTAGGAACTATCTTTTTAAAAAGTATTTAATTAAGGTTTTCGTTGAGATAAAAGGAGGGCAAATGGGTAGATGTCCGAGTGGATCGAAGTCACGATAGCTCAAGTGGTTAGAGTAGTGGCGTATTGAGCCGCAGGTCGTGAGTTCGAATCCCGCTCGTGACGCTGTCTTTTTTATCTTAACCAAAGCCTTAATTAACTGGGAAAAAATTGGTCAAGCTGACTACGAAACCTAATAAATTAATTTTAAATGTAATTAATTAAGGTTTAATAAAAAACAATACCATCAACATAATGTCAAACAGGTACAGGCCTGATTTATATTTTTTATATAAAGGGACAAATTGATAAGAATGCATCTATGTATTGTTCCAATCTTCGTAGAAGACTATTAGACAGGTGAAAAAAGAAGATTAATTGCTGAGTTCAACGAGCTTTCGTTACCTTATAATGCCATCATCAGGGCATATTGTACAAATTACAAATAAATACGCAGTAACTTACAATTAAAAATTAACACTTTCCCAAGAAAGGAGAAAAACGATTGACATGGAAAACAATTGTAAAAGCGTTTTAAGTTTAAGGTTATGGAGCACTAAGGCCAGCATACTTTATTTTTGACGGTGAAAATAGACATCTATATAAGGATAAGTAATTATTAATGATTACATTTGACAATAAAACCAACAATTTATAATAAAGTTAAACAATAACTCGATAAACGTCAATATGACTAGAGGCCCAACAATTTTTTGTTCTGACTAACAATTTCTTACAGGTAACATACAACAGGAGAGAGAGAGAGAGAGAGAGAGAGAGAGAGAGACAGACAGACAGACAGACGAGCATCGTGGACTGCTATGATTAGCGATTTTTCACCTGCCTCTACGAAGATCGGAACCCAACATAGATTACCTCCAGGCCGATAAACAAACATCGTATCTTCATGACAAAAGTACCTTCAAATAAGATTATCAACTCAGAAATGAAGAAAATGTGTCGGAAACAATCCGTGAAAGGGTCCTGGGAAGGACGACATTCTTGTCTTAAGCAGCTTGTCGGCAATAAAGCCGGCGAGGAAACAATTTAGAAAATTTTAAACTCCTTAAACCCCCGACGGAAGCGGCAGTAAAGTTTGGAGTCTATTAGGATCGATCGAGCGGCAAATAGATCGAAAAAACCGTCATAAAACTATTTAATTGTTCCAGGAAACTCCAATCGAAACTGAGATTTCGGTTACTTTTCCTCGATTACTTTTCTCTGGTTCGTATTTTTTTAAAGCTATTCGGCGCGAAAAAAAACAAACAATTTAAAGTACACTAATATACACTGAGAAGCAACATAAATGAGCACCGCTAATATTTTAAATTAAACTTAGATAATCCTCCATTGATCATCTCACACAAATATTTTGGTCGGTTTTAAAGGATTAGAGGTAATAAAACACTGATAAAATTTCCTGTTTCAAATTTTGGATTTTGAAAATAAATCTTTGAATAGTCACCTCTTCTTTGCTGGTTTTTCCGTAAAGCTTCTTTAGAACATTTCGGTTGTTTGACTTTTTTAAAATTGCAAAACTTTGAAGTTATAAATTTGTTTGGAAAGTGATTTTAAGTGATACAACTTCTGGTAGAATGATAGCATTATTGGAAGATGGAAGAATGCAAGCGTGTGTGTCCAGTGCCAGAGTCCAAAGTCCCAGAGCAGCTTACGAAGGACAGAACCAAGATTCTGAAGTTACTTAATAATGTATAGACGAGGTCACACCCCAAAGAGATGATAGTTTTATTTTTCGAAAGTACTCCGTAATCGACATTGAACCGCTGTTGAGATCAAACAAGACTTTAACAAGTTCAAAATGTTAATGTCGCTTTATACACTGTAAGCGAAAGCTTTCCGAAGTTGGACTACCCTCGAGAACGCCTGCCAACGGTTAACTTTCGCAAGGAATCTCTTATTTTCTGGGCAAGATCTGGTTAAAATTTTGTTTTCGGTTGAGTCGAGGTTTTGTTTGAGGTCTTCTGAGGACTGAGAGAGGATTTGGAGGTGGTGTTACGGTTTGTTCTGCCGTTTGTATGAAAAGTCGCACGGTGATCGCCATCGAGGATTCTCCAACAGCTGTCTGATGCTTTGAAGATGTGTTACCAGAAGAAGTCCTTCCTTAAATGCTACTACGCTCGTACTAATTGGCGACGGCTTTATGCTTATACTTGTTCGGTGACTACCTGGAACGGGCTTCAATTGGGTTGAAAAAAAGAAGTCCTGCAGGGATCGAACGCTGATTTTAAACAATATTCAAGAAAACAATGAGAAAGAGTTGAGAAAGAAAATGAAATTGGCATCAACTCTTATAATTAAGAAAAAAACTAATATACTCCCAGTCGTTCACAACAAAACACAAGAATTAATCCTGAGCATAAAATTCTTTTCCGAAAAATTACAAGAGAGGATGTAAACGAGACAACCACCCGAAACGTTCTTTTTCAGAGCACATCCAATTTTCAAGCGAGCTCAGGCTTCTTTCAAAATTTGAAGGTCAAAAGATAATGTTATAAATAATCAAACGGGGATCAAAGCAAGAAGTGGAAATACACCACATGCGATTGAATATTTTCTTCATTCTTTATACGTAGGTCTTCGTTGGGATAAAAAAGTCAAAGTCGAGAGCGGGATTCGAACCCACGATCTCCGGCTAAATAGCCGCTAGAGGGCAGTTGCTATTTAGCCGGAGATCGTGGGCTCGAATCCCGGGCGTGACACTGACTTTTTATCTCAACGAAGATTTTAAATAAAAAGTATAATTCATTGAAATAAGTAACTTGGTCAATTGACCACAAAAACATAAATGGATTTTCTTCATTGTTTTCATAGCAATATTTTCCGTAAAATTGTTTTACCCAGTTTAATTTTTTATTTATCTCATCTTTTATTTTTCTTTAAAAACAGCCAGTAAACAATGAAAAAGAAGCAAATTAAAACGATTTTAAGTATTTACTAAAACACGAGACTGGCCACTTTTTTTGCTTCTCAGTGTATATATGTATTCACTGGCAGTCAAAAAAATTCTACCCATTTGTAACATAACGTTATAATTTGATTTGCATACATTTTTATTTTATTCATCAAAGTTTCACGTGTTTAACATTTAATAATTGAGTCTCTGTACAAAAACGTAAAAAAAAAGAAGTAAATTGCTATGGAAAGAAATTAAAAAAAAGGACGGACAGATAAAATTCGTTTTAATTAGATTTTTAATTAATATTTCAATATCGCGTGTCTCCTCTTCTTGCCTTAATTTACATCTCGAAGACGCGTCGACATACTTTCTACCAGACTGGAAATGTCTCTTTGCTGGAGAGTCGTGAAGTGATGGACGTGCTCTTTGAGGCTATCCCATAAATGTTCCTACGGCTGGCCAGGCTAAGACCCTGATGTTATGCTGTTGAAGGTACGTTTGTACTGTATACAAACTATGTTTGTTCTGGTAAATTCTGGTCCACTTACTGAGTGGTCATCGGACCATCTGACTTAATTTTGTTTGATCGGTGCATTCAGAAATTTGAACGCCACAACGTCCTAGAGCTGATGAATCGCTTGATTTCGCAAGATTATCAAAGTAAAATAAACTGTCATCCCGTGGTTCTGTTTCCCTAGGGCGTCCAGAATCGGGATTTCTCGGACCCAGTTTGTCGAAAACGTCAAATGGCGTCTCGCAGAGTTTCGTAGGGGACTCCGATGGCAATGGCCGCATACCTGATGGAATGTCTCATCAAAAAGTGCCACACAACGCGCAACATCCTCCAGCACCAAGGGGTATTTTTAAATTTCAAAAATTAAGAAAACAAAGATGAAAACTAAACAGTTTATTGCTTCAAAATAAGACTGAATAAAAAATTTAAATACCGTGAAAAGTAAACGTTGAAAATCTTTTATTCCAAATTTAAAACATACTTATTCACATATCGTGAGATATATATTCGCACCGAGGGTTTATATGACCTCTGCTTCTAAGAACCCTCGTTAAAAAAAAAAAAACCTCGTTTAAAAAAAAAAAAAAAAAAAAAAAAATGGTGCGATGTAGGTTTCAGAAAAACATTTTATTTATCGTGCCAACGTTTCGATCTTTATCGAGATCATCTTCAGTGTTTGTCTTCTGCGTAATTGCACCATTCTTGCGTGCTGTGTTGAGAGTGCCCCTGGGCAAACACTTTGAGGTCTGAAGATGATCTAAATAAAGATCGAAACGTTGACACCGTAAAGAAAATATTTTTTCTGAAACCTGCATCACACCAGACCGCACCTCACGATATCTGAATAATTATCGATTAACTATCACTAATCTCTACACATTTAAAACATAGCATAAACACATATTTATTGATAAAAGCAATGAGACAAATTAAGGGCAGAATTTACTTTTATCGAGAAAATGAAAAAAATCAATTCGATAGAATTTTTTTTCCCTGGCAGTGTATATGCCAAGATTATGACAGCTTGACCAAATAAATACATAAAAATAATATTAATAAATTTAATTTGGCTTCCATTACAATAAGTAGCTTATAACTAACATAACCATATTAAAAACACTAGTGTATTACCATAATGTTTTCATTTCCTTTTTTTTTTAATTATTCGTATATCTCTTTTCTTTTATCTCTCTAGTTTGTTACCCTTTATTTTTACTATTTCTTAGATTTTTCTTTTTTCTTTTCCATTATTGCTTTTTTTTGTTTAATTGAATTTCACTGTTTTATAGTATTTTCATAGATTAATTTTATTTTTATTAGGTTTCGTCGTCCGCATGATGAATTCTTTTCAATTGATTAAGGTTTCGGTTGACATACAAAAAGTCATTGTTAGAGCGGGATTCGAACCTACGACCTTGGGCTTAGTGCGCCGTTACTCTACCACTTGAGCTAACCGGTTGGTATCCGAGTGGATCAAAGTCACGATAGTTCGAGTGGTAGAGGCATCGGCAGCATATTGAGCCGAAGGTCGTGCGTTCGAATCCCGTTCGTGACACTTACTTTTTTATCTCAACCAAAACCTTAATTAATTGAAAATAAATTTATATACTTTCATTTCAGAATAAATGAGCCAGTTAACAATAAATTCCAGTTTATTGATGTAGTAATGCCTTGTTGATGTGTATATGTTGTTACTTGTAACTAGCAGTCAGCATTGTTTGAATTTCACTTTAAAGGCAAATAAAATAGTTTCTTTTTTTAAGTTTTCATACTAATTAGTATGAAGTCCGGTTTAAGTCAGGGAAATTTCTCTTAAAGTTTTGGGCGTCAGAAGTTTTGTATATTGCATTTATGGTTTTCGTTTCTTTAATTAATAATCAAGAATAATTCTACTGTTTCGTAAAGTAAGTTCACTTTTGTGATTACAAAATCAAGATCGAGAAACACATTTTGGCTAACATCTATTACAAACCAATTTTAACATGAAAATGCTTAACTATAGCCAAAGTGCATTATTTATAAACAATGTAGCATTCAGAACAATCAAGAAGAAAGAAAACGAGACAATAAATTTATTTCCATAATGCTGAATCATATCTATTGATGGACGTATTTTCATAATTGTCGTTCACCAATGAAATAATATAAAGCTAAAATGCTATGGAATTTACCTTAAATGGTTTTAAAAATTTCTCTACTTGATTTTGTATCCTTTGGTGCACAATCCTTGCAAGAAACCCTGTCGTGTATCCAGGCTGAAAATCTTTCTGAGGCAAATTACCTGGATCATGTGTGTCTTTCATAAAGAATATTGCATAATCTTTAGTTGAGAAATTGGAAAAATTCTTCCGTGGGATTTTGCTTTTTTTAATATGTATATATATATTTTTGTGTGTGTGTAACTGATATTTTCTGGTTGGATGAAAATTCCGGTCGATTCAGCTGAAAACAGGTTTTAAAATGTAACCAACGATGTCGTGGAAAAATTTACAAGAACTTTTGCTTCGTGTGTCCCACAGCCTTTTCAATGACAGTCAGTTATGTTACGAGGTGGAATCATCCTACTTGCTCGTGTCGATTACCATACAGAACGCGCCTTTGGCTGTACTATGGTACATCGTCGGTTCTGAAACCTGCGGTCCCACTCGCTGAATTTATCGGCGACAGATTCGTTTCAATGTATGATAATTCTCGACCCCATGTAGCTCGAGTTGTTAACCTTTACTCGGAGGATGGAAGGATTAGCGCAATGAATTGGCCAGCATATCCTTCTAACAAGGATCAGAACACTTATGGCATATGGTAGAGAGGCGGGATTGAAATCGTTCAAACCGCACTTTTTTAAAAATTAATTTAACAAAATAATATGTTCGCTTTTTTACTCAATGCCTATGAGAATTAAGGAGGCAATAAATCGCTTTATGAAGACTATTATAAAATTAATCGGTAATTATTTAGAAAGAGGGGCGTCGGTGGCCGCAAGGTTTAGTATTTGACACGGCGCTCATCACTTGTAAGGTAGAGGTCCCAGGTTCGAATCCAGCGGCCCTGCATTCAAACCCGACATACTACAAATGGGCTTTTTTTTCAAAAACACCGGCACCGAGGGGTTTATATGACCTCTGCTGTTGCGAACCCTCGTTTAAAAAAAAAAATTTCTTTATTGTGCCAAGTTTCAATCTCTATTGAGATCATCTTCAGGGCTCAAAGTGCGTTAATGATACCCCCTGAACGCTTCTCTGGCATAAGACCCCACACCATCAATGAGTACCTCAGACAGAAGAACAAAACGAAAATGAAAGAACAATGATGAAATTCACTCGTTGAAGACAATCCAACAATCTTTTAACAAATTTCGGCAAGAAAGAGGCTACAGAATATGTCAAAGGAAACATGAATACTGCAAATCCTAACAGGATTCTTAACAGGTCACTACAAACTAAGTGGACACTTTTTCCAAGACGGCACATGCTGATTCTACAAAGAGGCAGTGAAGACACCAACACCCTACTAACAAACTTTGGTTATACGCAAGATGATGTGCTTTGGTACGTACAATGTGACATGTCAAGTTCCTTGATGAAGTAGGTCTGCTTTAGGCAGAAAACGGGGTACGATAACTCCTAAAAAGCACAGTATATTATACTTCGACTAATATATCTACATCTACCCCTACGAGTATTCCTTCAAGACCTCGATGTTTTCTGCACCATTGATCATTTCTCCGAGGACCCACGTCGTCCACCCCACTGAAAAATCTTTATGTTAGATTTAGATAAGTTCACTCCTATGCTTCCATCTTCAGATATTCAATCAGTCGATGTTTTACCTTGAAATCTGCTAGGACAACCAGATTAAATTAAGCATATTATTTAGTTTGGTGCTATATTTTTTAACGAGCATATTGTGCATCTTTTGTTTCTTAATTAATTTTTTATTCTTTCAATATTTTTCTTAGAGTTTGAAATGTAGTTTTTTTCATATGGCCAGTGATAATGATAGAACAGAGACTAGAGACACGTTTTGAAAATGGTTTTTAATTATGCAAAATTAGATTCGCCGCAGGCCGAGCCAAACCGGAAAAACGAGTGACCTCCGCCATCACTCTAGCTCGGATCAGCGTTCAACCGATTTGTATTTGCTTTGAATATAAAAATAAATAAATAATGGGAAAGTTCAACCGATTTCCTGTCGATAAATAAACGGTCTCACTTACGTCGTACATGCGGGTGTACTGGACATTTTCACAATTACGGACAGCTTGTTCCTTTTGCGGGAGTACAGCGTAAACCTGAGTCATTCACTTAGAAAAATCCTTCCATGGTAGGGCAATGACAATACTATTCATCCGATGAACTCTGCAAAAATTGTTTATTCTTTCCCACCTTTAAAATAACAAAACTCCACATATGATTTGTTTGACCTTATTTACATGATAAAATAGAAAGACCTAAATGATTAAGTCATCATTAGCTGGGGTCATCCAATTGTCTTTACTACCTTGGGCGAAAATGATCAACTAAATGCCTGAATTCTAGTTCAGTCTCAATATGACTATATATGTGAGAGTGCTGCCATTTTGTGAATATGGAAAAAAGGGAATCGCTCTTGAGCATAGGCATTTTCCAATGGTCTACGTTTTGTGGAGCATAGTTAATAAAACCGGCTACGGGTTGAACTCAAATAACGAATCTTCTTCTCTCGCAGTAATTGAAGAACTATCCACTAAAATACCTGAGCCATGTCTCGAATCTTTTTAAAGGACTAACGACAAAAGGACGAGATAATGAGCGACGACCCCCGTGTCTCGGCTAGAACGTCAGCCAACATTTGTGAAAAGGAATGAAATCCAATTTTTTTCCCCGTCCTATCAGGTTATTAGTAAAGCTATTACACGGAGAAGAAATTTCATTTGAGAAAAATATCTATTTAGACCTTGGCTTGAAGTCGAGGAACCTGGAAAGGGTGGGAATAGCTCTTTTTAAAATTGGTCGTAACCGACTCGTTTCTCGATGCCTCCTTTCATCCTTTTAATTGCTGAAGAGACTCAAATGGCCTTTTGTAAAATCTTTTCCTTTGAAAATTATTTAAGCTTGGTAATGACTAACAATAATAAATACAAATTGAGCATAATCCGTATCATTTTTTGTTGGGTAGTTCTTAGCTGTTATTTCCTAACCGTGAAATCTTACAATTCACTATCTGTCTGACGGTGCACATCCCTTTTATTTTATACTTTAATATAATCTTGAGTGCCACTTGGAGGTATACTTTGGCCAATCCTCTTTACAAAATACACTGCCGACCATGTTGTTCCGATGTCCTACTTTAACGTACACCCTCGGCCATCTAGAAGTTAACCAACCCCACAACCTTAATCATCCCATTAACATGATCTCACGAAAGTGATGTTTCATGAACGCTTTAATTGCTTGGGCTAAAATCGTTCAAAGAAATAAAACGTTCCATTTGTAGATGTATGCCCATTGTGAGAAATGCTGGCGACTAAATACCAAAATATTTCTAAGGCAGAGGCTATTGGACCCATGATAACCTACAATCCGTAGATATCGCTTAGATCACGATCCACGTTTCTGCCCGAAAAGGAGCGTGCCTTGGAATTACTAGAAAAATGAGAACAATCTCTGCTCGTTCTCCTAAATCCACCATCACAGCATAATCTTCATCCACTGAGAAGCTAGAGGCACAATTTATAGGCTAAAGGAGGAAAGCGGCCAACGGCCAACCCACATATAACCTGCTGAGGAACTCCCACTTTTATTACGATTTTTTAAAAACACAAATACTGCAGACTAGGAGAAAGATATCCCTGTTATTGCTGATTATATCAAGTGAGCAGATGGCTCAAAGACCGAGTAATGGTCAGGAGTTTGTATCTATGAAATAACTCCAAGGTCGAGTTCATACAAGAGCGATAGAATTTTCATCTTCAGGTCGTAAGCGATATACGATAATTGTCTTGAACGATACGCAACCCTCAGGTAAAAAAGTGAAGGAACGGCGTAATTGCGACACATGTCGTAAGATAAACAAAGGAGTAGAATTCATAAAAGCCTTGGACAATATACCACTCTCTTTCAGGCCCTGTCACAGTTGACCTCTGCGCCAAGGAGATCCAAAGGAGGTACAAAAGTAACTGTGTAAATGGTTGTATAGGTAAGAACCATTTGGTCCATTGCATCAAGGATCTGGCGGACAAGAAGTAAAACATCAAAATTACCCCTGTTTGGGTATCAAGCAGAACAATAAACTGGCCAAGGATGTTCAAACAGTATACTTACAGATCCTGAGACCTTTAGAGGACTACCATATTGGCATAACTGTACATCTATCGGACAACAGGTTAAGAATGAGTCGCAGGCCTATAAGATTGCATTCCTAGAAAGAGACACAAGTTTTCAAAGGAATAGCGCAGCAATAATGCCAGCCCTATTGATTTTTTATGACGGAAAACTATCGTTTTAGTTGGGTCATCATGCTTCTAACATTTTGATGTGGATTTTACTCAACTGTTTCATTTAGATGCATCTTTCATATTACTGGCTTCCACAAGGTACCCAGAAAGAAACTTTGAAGTCCAATGACAAGTGGTCTTTCATTAGAATACACTTTTACCGAAGACGTGACTGATATGATCAAAGGTTCAGCTATGATAGCCGAATTGACGCCGGTTGGGTGTGGTACAAGTGTCACGATGGGGCAGATGTAACCATTGTTCAGAATTTGCTGTTTTGGCTGATCGATGTCTATCTAATGTTTTGTTGATTGCCGCGTGTCATTACGTGCTTATGGGCCAAAAAAACAGCTAATATTTGATGTTTCGGATGCTGGTTTGCATTCAGCTTACGGAAGGCCAATGTATTAATTTTAAGTTGGGAAAATCTTTATCTTTTAAACTAGGGTCAAGATGTGACGTACGTTTTGGGGCTTAAATGGGATTTTCTTCCTCCCATTTCATAATAGGGACGTCATGGATGGTTTCTTCTACAGGGTTAGTTTTGACAGGTGTTACGTTCGGAAGAAAACCAAAAAGGAATAGTTCTTTTATTTCAATTTCCTTTACCAAAAATCAGATTACGATACTGGGAAGCATGAACATCAGATCAGGTTTGAAAAATGTCACGGAGGAATGGCTAAAGTTTTGACCTCTAACATGAAAATGACATTTTATTTTTAGAGATTTTCACATTCCTGAAACGGGACGCCATGGATGGTTTCTTCTACAGGGTTCGTTTTGACAGGTGGTATGTTCTGAAGAAAACTTATATAAATTTCTTATAAATAGTTTTTTATTTCAACTTCCCCTAACAGAAATCAAATCACGATACTGTGCAGCATGAACAGGAGAAAAAGCTATGGAATGACTAAAGTTTTGACGTCTGAAAAAAATCTCTTGTTGTATCAAGATTATTAGTCTCATGTCAACCCAACGAATATAAAATGCTAATTTATCCAATTAAATTCCTTTGCGTCAGGAAACTGTCGTTTAACTAACAAACAGCCGTGAAACTGCTGTCGGTTTTATGCGAATTTTCTCCCTCAGATTCTATAAGAGATTATTTCTTCTATTGATTTTCACATGTGGTCTCTTATGAAGAAAACTTTCC
Organism: Cimex hemipterus; assembly: GCA_039619505.1. Taxonomy (NCBI): domain Eukaryota; kingdom Metazoa; phylum Arthropoda; class Insecta; order Hemiptera; family Cimicidae; genus Cimex; species Cimex hemipterus. Next base: position 13,302,113 of record CM077112.1, read on the forward strand.
AAACCAACGACAAAGTTCTTTTACTTCCAAACTCTTTTCCTCCTAGTTAATACAAAGTTCAACATGGAAAGCAAAACGATGGAGATTAAATTCGAGAAAAAAATCTATCCGAAATCTGCCGTTTTCTTGGCTTAAATTTGAACGTCTACTTACGTCTATTTCAAGACTTTACCGGATTTGCTCTAATGTCGGTTTCACACCAGAGCGATAAGATATTTATCTCTAGGTCGTAAGCGATATACGATAATTGTCGTCTAAGATACGCAACGTTCAGACTTAAAACATGATGGAACGGCAAAATTGGTTCACGCCTGAACGATCGAGACACGTGCCTTAAGATGCGTCTCTCAAGAGACACTGCTTCCGTGTCGTACGATATTACGAAGGGTGAAGATGGCATATTCAAAGAGTGAGGACATTGGCATGTCTTATAGCTTCGGTATGAATCTCACTTACCTTAGGATAAAAAAATGTAATGTTTCTGCAGTAAATATCTTACTGCTCAGGTAATTTTATGGCTGGAACTGGGTTTTGGGTCTTCAACTATTTTAAGCCATTATTTCCAACTTTTATGCCCTATGACGATTACCAAAACGGTAATTTCATGTAGGGCAACCTGATGGATGTGCGTTCATCCTGTCAGTGAACAAACCGAGAAATCCGAGTTTTGCCTTCTTTAAGAGCAAATCTGATACAGAAGCCATTTCTGTAAATTGGAAAGTACACTACGCCTGTGATTCGGCAGGCATCTTCTCCATGGGTGGTACACCGCAGATTATTTCGATTAATGGTTTTAGTTAGTTGTCGGATTCGCCGAGGTTTCGTTCGTTCCGTTCTGAAAAAAAATCCCCTTCACCAAACTTGGCATGCCGCCTCTGACTCTACTCCTTATCTTGTTTATCTTTTTAGACCGGGTGGAATTTTTTATATGTGTCATAATAAAATACATTAAAGAAGTTGAATCCCGAGTACAATAAATTAAAATTCTCTACACTGTGAGCATTGTGTGGTGATTAGTGACCGTTAATCGATAATTATTCAGAAATCGTGAGGTACGATCTGGTGTGATGTAGGTTTCAGAAAAATATTTTCTTTATCGAGCCAACGTATCGGGCACTCTCGACGCGACACGCATGGATGGCACAATTACGCAGAAGACAAACACTGAAGATGATCTCGATAAAGATCGAAACGTTGGCACGATAAAGAAAATGTTTTTCTGAAACTTACACCACACCAGACCGCATCTCGCGATTTCTGAATAACTGTGAGCATTATTTAAAGATTAAATGCTCTAATTTGAGGTTAAATATACAAAGCTAAATGCAGGAGGTATTTAACATGTAAATAGGCTATTAATTTAGGAAAGAATTTTAGCTGAATATTCAACGTTCAATTTTTAAAAATATTTTCCTCCTGTAATTTGTGTTAGGCTGAAGGCCGTCCTTCCGCGCTCTAGCCCATGTCATGGGTTGTACCATGGTTCGACGGAACTTGCGAGATATCGGCCGAAAGACGATAAATGGGAAGCCGTGCGAGTTCCACATGCCTGAAATCTGAAAACCTGGAAATAATAACGGCTGCCGGATAAGAACATGTAATTAAATCAGAAAAATATGTAATTAAAAAAAATACGCCTTAAGTGTTTTGGCTGTCTTATTATACTAATAATTTTATAGGGGAGATTGAAAAACATCAACATGATATAATTTTTTTTTAATAAGTTTTTATAAATTGCTGATTAATTTGTAGAGATCTGTTGACTTAGAAAAATGGGTTTATTGACCCGTTATTGACTTTCTCGTAGCAATTACGTTCAATATAAAATGCTCAAAATTAATTGAGATATTGCCAATTTTTTAGTTTTTACTAACTCTACGAGTTTTATTTTATTTTTGTTATAAATTCCAATAAAATTTATGAGAAATTACTATGCTTTTTACTGAAGGAAAATTAAAGAATTTTGAAAAATACCAAAATAAACGGTTTTGATTCCATAATTTTGTTTATCATTGTTGTTTTTGAAAACAATAAAGAATCAATAACGTCTACGATGTGCGCTGTTCGCTAAAACCTCAGGGCACCTTCTAGGCATACTGTTAATAATGTGGCCAATGATTTCATAAGGAATTTTACTAGATGCAATTAGAGAGGGCCACTGGCATCTGAGAAAACATACACGACATATATACAAGGATGATCCCACTTGCAGATTATGTAATAAAAATGAAGATACAGCCAGCCATATCATCTTCGATTTTCAATTCAACCTAACGTACGGAAAAATCTTAGGGAACGAAATCGTAACAGGCAATCAATGGCGAAGAATATTTAGGAAAGTACAATAAGCCAGAAGACTGCAGTGCCTAGTGAGCGCCAACCCTGTTTCTTAGCATCCTTTTTAGCCAAACCATACCATAGCCATCCTGTGGCTCGTAAGCCTTCCTTAGCTATCCATAACATCTGACTACAAAATAATTCAATTCAATTGTCAAGTGTCAGCAGTTTTTTTGCCTGAACATACTAGGAATACAACACGTCGTTTGAAGTAACAAGTCGTATGGCAGAGAGATTGAAAGATAGATTGACTCAAGTGCTTGATGACTTCTCTTATCATGGGTAAAGTATTCGCCTTTCATTTTGTAATTTATCTCAATGGCCCTGAAGAAAAAAGGATCAGGAATCGAGAGCAGACGACCTCCCAGGTGGATAGAAAGAAGTCAGGCGAAAAGTCCTAAATATTCAAATATTCCTTTCCTGTCACGTACTGTCAAATGTGATTTTGTAAAAAAAAAAGTAACACCCGGAATTATTCAATTTGCCAGGGGCTGGAAATGCTGGGAAGAGGGAAAGCGCAATAACGACCGTAGTCGAGGCGTTTTAATAGGCGGTAATCAAGGTTTAATTCCAGATGGCCATACGCAGCTCCCCCTTGTCTCCGGCTTGGGGTAATTGAAGGCAAAAACTGACCTAGATACTTCCCATAGCAAAGGAAGAAAGTGTCCGGGGTCTGAAACACCCAGGTGATTTGGCCCCCTGTGATTACACATCAATTATCCCGGCTTTATTAATATACCCCCGTGTTGCTACGGCATCGTCGGCCTATTAAAACTGTACCGGCTCTCTTTTTAACCGGGTCTTTCCGGGAAAGTGGAAAGCAGAAGTAATTGAATGGCCATTTGGATAAAAGACCTGTCCATATCACGTACGTCCCTTTAAATTAAACCGTTTTCTACAAAAACAACTGCAATTCCGAGTAAATTTGTTTTTGCAGTTTGTCCGCCCATGCTGTTTGACTCCATTCAATTTTCTTGTGTCAGCTCTGCACTTTTTATTTGTATCAGGAAAATTCTCATCATTGCTTGTATTCTACATTCCAATTAGGGTTTAATCATCTCATTATATTAAAAAAAACCTACCTTCCACGCAAGTCGGGTATTTTTCCATCTTTTCGTTTTCTGCACAGCGCTTATTTTCATAAATCATAACCGAGGAAGGAGCGGCTTTTCACCGCCCGGTCTGCCGGGGTCACGAATTTCTATGGGGTTGTTTTTCCAGGCTGGGCCTTCATTATCCCTTCCTGAATTGAACCAATTGTTAAAACAAAAGCCAGACATAAACTTTCGCAGTAAAAGGTTAAACCAAGAAATTTTCCTTTCAAATTGTGTTAATCTCCCATGGGGAAAAATATTACTCCCGAGCTGGAAAATAGAAGGCACCATTAATCAATTAATTATTCAACATTAATTAATTTTTTGTATAGTTTTATATGTCGTTTATCATCAGATTTAAACGGAACGTACCTTATCGATTCTTGAAATCATAATGGTTTCACATACCTAAGACCTATTTAAGGGCGAAGTTTGAAGTAATCGTATTTCCAATGAAAAAGGACCAGTTTGTCGCATGGTCAATCCCCCGTTGTTGGTAGATTCCACCGATTGAACTTGAACCTAGTAAGGAACAAAAGGATTTAGCAAATCCCAAGGAAATTTCTAAAATTGTTCCACCTCCTATTGTCCGACTCGGCCGGAAATTCGGCCAAAATACTGTATAGCTGAGCAGCATTTCGTTTATGTTTAAATCGGTCAAATGTTAACTATAGCCAATTGCTATCGGGTAATTTTTATTTTTTAACTTTTTTTTAACCAAAAACCAATCAGTAACTATCCCTAGCCAGACTATTGGAATAATTTTTTTTTATTTTTTTATTTTTTTTTTTTGTGGGGGGGAAGGGTATTGTGAATAAAGGGCCAGGTCGACAGCGGGAATCGAACCCGTGACCGCGGGGTCTACTAGCTGAAAGTTAGAGTGAGACTGTCTACCGCGGCCCCTTTGCTGTCAGGTAATAAACCAAATGAAAAGATTAGCTTATATAATGTCGTTTTATTAACTTTAATTAGAAGATAATAATAAATAGACCAAGAAAAAGACTACTTTATCTATTTTGCTCTAATTTTTGGCCTTCCTTCTTTTCAGTTTGATTTGCCCAAAAAGTACTGAAATAATACAACGATTAACTTAAGCATCGAACAGTCTATTAACTGTCTACTAAAATAGTATTTAACCGTGAAAGTAATTGAAAAAAGTAATGTCAGTAAAACAAAAACTAGAAAAAAATAATAAAACATAACACAGCTAGTTTTTGACAGTTAACTATAAATTTAAACAACTCCAGAATTAATTATACTTAATTACATGCACGCTACTCTACAGTGTTTGAGTTGATCCGTTAAAAGGAGGCCCTAATAAAAACAGGCGGGGAGCTAGCAGGGCGTACCAGTGGATTTGATTCGAAAAGAGGTGAGGAAATCCCTTTTAATAATTTATATTCCCTTCATCTCGTAATCCTATTAGAATATTCTGTTTATGTTCCAAAATCCTTTAAAAGGGAGCTGAGAACAAGCTGATCTATCGTCGCTAGTTCAAAGACGCCGAAATCTAAAACCAAACGGATTCCTTTCAACGGGCTGATGGGTACTTTTTTGAAATTTTTATTCGGCAGTGGATAAAGCATAGATGATACATGATGAAATGAACTTTTGTTCATTAATCAACAACTTTTCGAAAAATTTTTTTGTTTTGGAAGTTTGACTTGGAATGCCCTGCCCAATCCCGTTTAGAGTTTTGACCCTTGTCGTTGTAAATTCATTGTAAGCTCGCTGTTGCCGGTGAATACTAAAGTAAAAGTTAAAATAAAAGGAAGAAAAAAATTACGGTTTGGTGTGGATTGTATAAAAAAAAGAATTACTCCCCGGAGGCCTCGCGAGGTTGGAAACCCTGTTGCAATGCTCCAGGACGGCCTATAGACCAGAAAGTAAAAAATAAGCTAGGGAATAAACACAATTTTGGAAAATTAAAGGGCAAAGTGAGATGTTTTAAAATTAGAAATGAACTCTACAAGAAATTTTTGGAAAATCAAAATTTGCCCCTAAAAATGACGAAGGGACGATAGGACTCGAAGGGTCAAGGTGCAGAGCTTCCTCTGGCCAACACGGTTTTAATTAAAAACTGTTTGAAAAAAGAAACCGAGACTCTTTTTATTAACATAATACAGCCTTTGTTGAACTGTTGAGGACCGGCTGGGCTGTTCATTTGGAGTACTGCATTATTATATTTAATATTTCATTATCTCAATGAAAACGGCTCGACTTTCATTATAACAATGCACCTTTAAAAGTTCGGGGCCTTATTAATTTGTTAAACTAGGACAAATGTTGTGTAATTTAAAAGTTGCTCTTTGTTGCTTTGTTTAATAAATGGTGTTTTATTACAACGTTAAACTTTCACCGTAGTGGCTATTGATGCTGTAAATAAAATTATTATTGTTAATTTTTTAGGACGGGGGGCCTTGAAATAATATGCTGCCTCCTATTTTAACATAAACTAAATCTAAACTTTAACCTATGAAATAAATACCCAACGATATACAACTCATTATCTCTAATCTCTCAAAAACCTAAAAAGTTTTTCCTTAAGGGGTCCATACACGGTCAATATTATTGCACAATGTAGGTTGCACAATATTTTGACGGAGGCCCTACACTGCTCAATATTATTGCGCAATATTTAGATTTGTGCAATAAATTGTATCGTGTGCAGGCAATATTGATGGTTGCGCAATATATTGCATAATCGCGAGCACAGACGTACAACCTTCAAGCTTATATATTGTGTGAAGTCATGTTGAGTGATAGTGATTTGTGTTGTGTGATTATCGCTGTGGGTGCCAGTGCGAAAAAGAAGAAGAGTTCGCAAAAAGGCAGAAAATGGACCAAACAGTGGCCAATTGATAGGGAAAAGTACACCCATGAAAAATTACTTAATGAACTGAGTGTCTGAACCGGTTAATTAATTAATTTTTTTCACTACTTATTGTTTATCAGCCTCCGGATATTTTTCGTGGTATTTTTCTAACAACACTTCATACTGCTCCATCTTCTTCGCACGATTAGTATAATCTTTACACTTCACATCCCATAGAGCTGGAAGGCCACGATAAACGTCAATGAATTCGAAAATGAACTGCTCATCAGCTTCCTTGGCAGCCATGACGACTCGTACTCTACCACGTGTTGATACTGACTGATGGAATACTGCGCAATATTGCCTACAGACGGCATAACCTTTCCCGTTTGCACAATATATTTTCAAGGATTTGAATTTAGCACAATATATAATATATAACCTTTCAATTTCGACTACACACGATCAACTAAATTGCACAAACCTAAATATTGTGCAATAATATTGAGCGTGTATCGGCCGCGTTAAACTCACTGCATTCTCCTATAATCTGGCGGTTCTCCATTTCGGTCCTTATCCGTGGCACCGGTCCGGCACCTCCAACACTTGCGACACCGTGATCCTGTCATCTCATGCTGGGGGCACCTACGTCGACTCGTGCCAACCTATAGGTACCCATGAGTCGCACGTGTGGAAGTATACTTCATTTTACTTGTACTTTCTATTAGATTTTGTGGTCCGAGTAATTAAATAAATTATTTTCAAGTAATTAATATATAATTAAGATTGTGGTTGAAATAAAAAATTCAGTGTGACCAGCGGGATTCCAGCCCAAGACTTAAATAGCTGCTGCTCTACCACTTGAGTTATCGTGATGTCGATCCACTCGGAGACCAACTCACCATCTCAACCTATAATCTTTCGAGTTTTCCCTTCTTTTTACCATTGTTCAACTTTTTCATTTTAACCAAACAAAACCTTACATAAAAAGATTGATCAATTGAAAACCTGTATGTGATGATTTAACAAAAAAGTTAATTTTTAGTTGTTTCTTCAATTTAATTTCATCGGAAATTATCATACAAAGAATAATTTATCATCTAGTAAATGTGTACCTTTATAAAGGGTTGTAATTATTTATTTCGTCATGATTTAATTTAGAAATTTTACAGAAATTCATAAGTGAACCAGGTAAAAATTCAATCTGATTTATGTTCAATATTCTGCAACATTATATTCAATAGCGGTGTAGCCATGATCAAAATGTTTATTGAACCGTTAAACGAAGCGAACGCTTTATAAACTTCTCGGTTAACATTTTCCTGCTTAAATAATTCTCGAAAAATTATACATATTAAAAACAAAATAAAATTCTTCATTGTTGTTACAACCGTGCCATTTAACTGCACTAACTACTATCTTCAAGTCACCCATTTTAAATAGATGTTAAATGGGGTTTAAAATTGATAAAGGTTTAAGAAAAAAATAAGTAAAAAAAGCTTACAGTATTGAGCGTAAGTTTCTTTTTGAGATTAACGGTTTTGATCGATCTTCACTTTGATTAAGGGTTGGTCAAGTGGCTGCCCTTTTTTGGACGCGTTCTTCCGAAAGGAACAGAAGAAAACAATTTAATTAAAAGTAGCCTATCTTCAGACAGGAGCCAGTTTCGCTCCAGGGGCTTTATGCACGAGGGATCGGACGTGTCCTCGCATGTTAATCCTAAACGACGTGAAATTGTTTCACGTCCTATCAGACAAGAACACGACTTGTAATTGACCAAAAACACGCACAGCCTATTATAAAGGAGAAGCTTAGCGACAGAAAAACGAAATGAAGGTAAAAAAATCAACATGAAGATTTACAGACATATTAACATGCAAAGTATGATTAGTGCCAAAGGATAGAAATAGGGATAAAAGAGGCGGCCACAGGGACTTTTGCACTTCGACCTGAATAGATCTCTTGTACTCCCCTGGTTTTTTTCTATACAGCTGATTGGCCAACTTCAGGTAGTTCATTAGGATCAGCTTTCTACCGGCTCCATGGTGTATGATCATTCTTGTTTTTTAGAACCTGCACCTACATAGACCTTCACAAAAACAGAATGTGTTCTGCGGTCTCCTCCTCTTCCAAGCAGTATTTGCTCAGTGTTTCTTCTGTTTGTGCTCCTATCCGTTGGATGTGCTTTCTTAAGTGGCGATGTCCTCTCAAGAGCTTGTGGGACAGCGAAGCATCGGACCACCAAGGCGTAAGCCTATGAGATCCCCCGAATGTGGCAGGTATGGCTGAACTCGACGGAATGATTTACCGTAGGCGGTGCTCCTCTAGGGGGTGGTTAGAAATTACACTTTAAACGAAAACGCCGCCGGAGCGGATCCAGAAGTTTCGACAGTAGGGGAGCCCCAATACTTTGGGAGATAGCCTTCTCTATCTAGGTAGTGTGCGGGATACCAGGTTGATGTACTTCGGCTTAGGTAGCCCTTTGCGGGCGGCATGCTGATGCTTAATGCAGACCCGGCCCCTTGGGATGGATAAGCGGGGAGCGAGGCTGTCTTGCCCCTTCGGGGCTGAGCTGCTTCTACACAAATGCTGCGGTAACACAATCATGTTTGCGGAGGTGCGTCAGCTCTCATCTTGAGAATCAAAACGGCAGAATAGGCGAGGTGCGGGCCCTAAAGATCCTCAAAGCCCTTTTTAGGATGACCGAGTATGCGGGAACCGCATGTCCTCCCAGGAGTCCAACCAGGATCCAACAATTCTTTTATAGGTTTTGCTGGCGGTCAGTGCCAAACTCTTAAGTCAAAAGTGCCTAGGCCTTCCAGAGAAGAATATTGAGTCGGTCTGTAAAAAGACTGTAAACACAGATGCTGATAGCAAGTGTACAATGGTACAGATTCAGTATACTTCCCAGAAGATTCAACCCATTAGTCGAGACACGAAACAACCACGATTGTACAAAATTAAACCTCTCTCCCTTCTTTGGTAGTACATCATATCAGCTTCAAACACAAAGATCGAAAGGAATCAGACCTTCCAGAGAGTGTATTGAGCCTGATTACAGGTGCACAGTTGTACGTCCGCAATTTTCATCTACTATTCGACCTCACGTTAAGACTATCAAAAAATAATAAAAAAAAGATTCACATCGGCAAATATTTTGCATTTTGGCAGATTATAATAAACCGTCTTGCGAAGAGCCAATTGTTTAATGCAAGCTGTTAATTTTCCATTATTCCTGGGCGAGGTCACTAGTCACAGTTTGTATCAAGTATGTAAAGAATCTTAGAACCAGGAAAAATGACTAACTGGAGAAAACACTCAAAGGTCCAGAAAGGAATATTACTGCTGAACATAGGTGTATGCCCTCAATTTCCGGGTTGTGACTTCAGCCTTGGACTGCCAATATCCGGTACTTTGGCAAACCGTAATAATTCTCTTCTGCTAGCCATTCCAACTAATATTGCTAATCGCTCAACCAAAATTGATTAGGTTTCCTCCATCAATTCGCAGAAAATACGTAAGTCGTAGTAGTGATCAAGTAGTTTCTAACAAACCTAACAACTATTTATTGGTCAGCGACAAAACGACAACTATTGACTGTAATTGCACTTATTTTTTGGTCTGCACTGAATAGTGGAGCCGCATTTTTCAACTACACTGCGAGCAAACTTTTCAGAATGCTCAAGATTGCTACAAAGATTATTTAACTGCAAATGTTTTGTTATCGGCTTTTTGTATATCTGGTCCTGATTGCAAGTTCATTAAAAAATGGTCCTCCGGGCCGGATTCAACATGGGAAATTTACAACACCAGTTAATATCCCCAATACCTTCGGGACCAACTGAAGATCTTTGACAAGACTGTAAAGAAATGTAAGGGATAGGATTTGTTTTGGAGATAAATCTTAACCAGCCGTGTATCGCGTCTTTTTTTTCACGTATTGATGGAAAAGTATAAAAAAATGTTCCGGCTTTCCACTACTTCACTCTTTAGAATGCTGAGGACTGCCACAAAGATTCATATTGGCAAATGTTTCGGTATCGGCTTTTTGTATTTCCGGTCTTGATGGAAAGTCCATTGAAAAAATGGTCCTCCGGGCCGGATTCAGCTTGGACAATTTACACCACAAGTTAATATGCACAATAGCTCCGGGACCAATTGAAGATTTTGGACAAGTGCAACACTATTTTACTAATTTCATATATTTTACCTGCAGTGTGTAAATAAAATTTATAATAAAAAAATTCTAAGCTTTTCTAAGGTTATATAAATGGGACACGTTTTGCTTCTTGGGCTAACATTAGGCGTTGATTGTACACATAAATCCGATCCTGGCGGTTGTAACGAATAGCTCGCTACCGGCAGAGCTTCCAGCTTTAAATTAGCAGCTGTGAAAGAGGCCAGCAGTTGACAGCACAATGGCCAGGCTTCGTGCCCCACGTAATTTCCACCGGTGGACAAAAAGCAGACGTACGTAATTGCGATTAATCTGAAACGTGGACCGCAACGGTTGAAGACGTGCCGACCGGCCTAAATGTCGGCTCATTTACCTAAACGTTCAAGGAAGGAGCGTAAATAAATTGGTTAAATACTTAAGTTCAATTAAAAACGTAATAATAATATCATTGAGCATTTGTAAATATGTGTTTTTGGATTTCCAGTCCTGATTGAGAGTTCATTGAAAAAATGGTCCTCCGGGCCGGATTAAACTTAGAAAATTTACAATACAGTTTAATACCCACAATAGCTCCGAGATCTTAGACAAGATTGTGTTTTGCACCTAATTGTCAGGTATTTGTGTAAAAGTGGACCTATTAATATATAATGAAGTAATTTATTGTTATAACTATTATTATAATTCCAAATGTAGAAATTTAGGAAATAAATACTAACCTATATATCTTTTGATAATTTTGCCTGAAGGCCAGTATACTTAGGTGGTCTATAAAAAAACGTTCAAAAATTTGTAAATAACCTATAAAACAATCAACATAATTCCAAAAAGTTTCGAAGAATTTGTGTCGTGATGCATCTTACTTCTGACTGTTTTGTATTTTTACAGTTTGCCATTTTACCATCATCAGTGGTCAGTCTGTGCTAGAATGTTGTCCTATTACAGAGAGGACAATAGACAACAAATCTCACAGGAACAAAGAGATCATGTCTGATTCACGTAGACCTTTTGTAACTGATTTTTACGTCAGAAATATTGGTCAGTCAATTGAGTCAGTCAAACAAGTATTGGTTTGTCAATCTTGTCCAATTAAAGGGTCAGAAAATATTGGATAAACATAATTTTGATTGTGATACGTCCTGGCGAGGTATGGAAGGCTGTGAAATTGTATATTAATCATATCTCATCGCCCTAGTCGATTTTTCGGCTTTGTGATGTGCAGTGACTTTAATGATCAACGCAATGATTCATTGTCTCGCAGAGCTCACTACAACCGTCAAACTTCATCTGTCAAATTAAAATAATTCGACAAAATTTGTCACTGATAGAACAAAAATGCAGTTGATTAATTAAGGTTTTGGTTGAGATAAAAAAATCAGTGTCACAAGCGGGATTCGAACCCATGACCTTCGGCTTAATACGCAGCTGGTCTTCCACTTGAGCTATCGTGGGGTTTGGGATCCTTTGGATGGGAGGTTTTTTCCGGGTAGATCGACGTCACGATAGCTCAAGTGGAAGACCAGCTGCGTATTAAGCCGAAGGTCATGGGTTCGAATCCCGCTTGTGACACCGACTTTTTTTTATCTCAACCAAAACCTTAATTAATTGAAAAGAATTTATTTGGTCAATCGAACCACAAAAACTAATAAACGTACTCAGTTTAATCGTGATACTTCAAACTTCCCACTTTATGTCCGTTTGTTCTATGTTTCTCTTTATAATATTTCAAAACTGCACCGGATAAAAAAAAAACCGACCACAGGCTTTGTGCCATTTCTTTAAGTGTTTATAAAGCGAAATAAAGAAAAATTTATTTTTGTCCTTATTCCTTGTCCAAGGTAGCAGGTTTGACTGAAGCAGCATCAAAATAATAATCGCCAACCGAGCCGGACTTCACAGACGAAAATAAGAAGCCGCGGATTCCCAGGTAAGAACAATTATTTCAATTACAGATTAATTCTGTCGTCGAGCAGGATTCCTCCAGTCGTTTTAGAAATAAATGGACATCACTAAACATACTCAAGCAGTATATAATTGGCATTTGCTCCCTTAAACCCACCCGGGTATTATTAATTTAATCTGAATATTAAAGTAATGAAGTTAAATAGATAATATAGAGTATATAATTTCAAAGAGAAATTGTAAACTTAATTTTTAAAAAATCGCTTTTTTATATGATCAAATTGAGTCTACTTTCTCCTTAATTAAACCGCAATTTATTATCCAACATCATCAGAATCATCGTAAAAATAATATTTTAATTAATAAATTTGCCCTGCCTTTGAAAATTGATATCGACAATATTGAATATTGATAATACTTTATCGTAGAAAATTCAACAAAGGATTGTAAATAAAATACAGAAAAAAGTTGGTTTTGAATTGTTTCTGAGTTTTTATTTTTCATTGGTTAATCTGACATATTTTTGGTCCCGTCCGATTTATAAATTCGTAATTGTTACATGGGGTCGGTTCACGTGAAATTTTATTGTTGCAGAAATTCAGGTTTTGTGTTGTTCACTTCCATATTATAATTAAACTGTGATCTTTTTCTCTGCTTTTATTTATAACGATAAGCTCACTAATCCATTGTAGCGTCCACGAGCTTGTTGTCTGATATTCCCTTACGAGTTTAAAACAGTATTCGGCACCTGAGGCTGCAAGAAACATCAGTAAGGCTTTGGGGAAGGGAAGAAGAAGAAGAAGAAGAAAAAGAAAAAGAAGAAAAAAAACCTATATTCTGGGCCTGGGAACGGTGATATCAGTAGGACCTACTATCTATCACCCGTTCACCCAAAATCCTTGTAATAAGATAAATGAATGGACAAAAAAAAATCAAGGTCAATCAGCTTTAATCAGTACATATAAACTTTACAAACAAAAAGTGGACAATAGAACAAACTATTTCAGTATATAGCGATACAGCTAACTATCTGGGAATGAACATAGATGCCAAGTTTTGGCGGTAAGTACGCTAGAAGTAAAAAAGGACAGAAATAAGTTTAAGGTATAGACAACTATACTGGCTGATAGGACGCGGCTCTAACCTTACTATAAAACATCAAATATTATTATAAAAACCTAAAGTCTTTGTGGTCATATGGTATTCAACTATGGGGCATACCCAAACAGCAATATCAAAATCATAAAACACTCCAGAATAACATCTTACGTAGCATGGTCAATGTGCCTTGGTACATAAGGAATAAGTACTTATATAGGAATCTTAATCTTATCTTTGAGGTCACGGCGGAAATACAAAGATTTGCCGCCAAACACCATGCCCGCCTCAGCCTGGACGAGAATGTGGAAGCGACCAAACTCTTGCATAACCGAAACACGGTCAGAAAATTAAAAAGAACAGAGTAAAATATAAATCTTATTGCACCAATGGGCTTTATAAGAATGGTTACTTCGACTTCAACTGTCAACCACGTGACATCAAACGCTCACCATTTTTTATTTTTTGCTTACCGTTTTGTTTCGTTTTAATTTCGTTGGATTGCGAAAAATTGATAAGTGCGGTTTTGGAGTAGGCTCTTGGGACATGCGTGATCCACTCTATCGTCGGAGAAATGTCCTGCGTAAGCTGCGGGCAAGGATAGCTTTAGAAATGGAACTTCCAATATTTTCATTTATTTCTTTCATTCCATTTGTATGTAAACTAACAATTTTGAAGAAGATATCTTCTGATATATTTGGGCTGTGTCGTGAATTGACAAAAACAGTGGACGTCGGCGTTCAGCTGTATTGCCGGTCGTCCGTTTGGTCAAATAGTTCGGCTGTTAAACGGCCTAAGGTAAAGTCTCTGTTTGGAGGAGGAGGATGTGATTGTTCAGGTGGGATTTGAAGGAGGAAAAGGAGGCAGCGTGACAAATAGAAAGGGGAAGGGAGTTCAGAGTTTAGGGGCTCGGATCAGATTTGCGGATGGGTTGGTATTGCAAGTGTCATGTGAGGAGTTAATTGAAGGGATTAAGGAGGACAACGAGTGTGAACTGATTAATAAAGCAACCTTGGAAATACTGTCCACGGTAGGAGTTGGGAATACAACCTCGACATCCGGGATCCACGTGGGGTACACGAATCGCACGCAACAATTTGCAATCCGTTTCAATCGCGCGTTATTCCCTCCGAGAAGCCACCGTATGCCACACAGTTGTAATAGAGGAAGGGAAATATAAGAAAACACAAGGAGTTTATGTGAGAAAGGTAAGAGAAGCTAGGACTGTCTGGAAATAGGCTGAAGAAGGACATACAATAGCTAGTAGTCAAAGACTACTCCTAGGTTTTTAGCCGAGGGGCAGAAGGGAATGAGATGGTTAGTATAGAGATGCTGGGGAGGGAAGAGGAGCTAAGGAGGGAGTGTAAATGAACTAATCCGTTGGTGGGCTAAGTTTTCAAGTTTTCGGAAGGAACTACCGAATTGAAATACAAGCCCCCGGTAGACCTTAAACTTTAATTGACAACGATGTCCTTAAGCTTCAGCTTGAAGAAAACCACTATCGAACAGGCAAAAGACTCATAGCACAACTAAACGCAAATGAATCTACCGTGACAAGGCAATTAGGGAACGTAGGAAAAGTCAAAAAGTTATGTCTATGTGTCTCTCATGAGCTCACCGAGTAACAACAGTTAAAGCGCCTTGGGACATGCGGTTCGTTGCTCGGTAGGCAAAAATCGAACCTTTTCTTCAAAGAATAATCACTTGCGATGAAAAATTGGATTGCATATGACAATCAGCGTCGGTCAGGTCAGTGGTTAAACACCAGGACCACATTTACACCAAAAAACGATGGTCCATTGGTAAATCGGAAATGTCCTTCGTCCTCCACGACAACGAAAGGCTTCTTCTTTCAAAAACGTGCTGTGCACAAATTGAAATTGCTTGGCTACGAAGTTCTTCAGCATCCACCTTATTCTCCTGACTCATCTCCAAAAGATTTTCACCTGTTTAGGAATTTAGACAACTTAGTCAAAAGAAAACTTTTTGAAAATGATGCTCAAGTCCAAAAAACATTTTCAGATTTTGTTTCATTCCAAAGCATTCTGCAGTTCCGGCTGAAAGAGAGATGGCCACGCGTTGGGAAAAACGTGCGGAGAATGAAGGTAAATACAGGGAATAAAATTATTTTGTTTTATATAGTAATGTTATTTAAAAAAACCTTTACCGAACGGTAAAACAATCCAATATAATACAAATAATTATAAAACATTAGATCGGGTAGGTCATTTGTGTAACAGATTGATCATCTATTATTCTGGTCTGACTATTTTTCGCTATTTTCTACTGTTCGATTGGTTTCAGGCCACATTTCTTTTTTAATTTCGTAAAACAAATAAGGAAATACGTTAAAATTATCCTTATTGAGACCAGTTTGTGTTTTTAACATGTCAATTTTGACATTTTGGCTTATGTGTACTCATTAACTGGGGATCGGTGAAACGAGAATCCGTGAATAAGCAGTACTGTCAAGAAATGAAAAACTTCCCCAATTTGACAGAGTAGAGCGGAAAGGGACAATTTCGAACGTCGGATCTAAGAGGCTTTTTGAGAGATTTTAGGCAATTTTGAACGGATCGTTAGGCCAGCGTTAAATGGACATTATTTAACGCAGAGATGAAGCCATAACTCTGCCCGGCTAATCTTCTTGTCAAAACGGATTTAGCGTACTCCAAGCTTGAATTCGGCTAAATTTGATTAAAGCACAAAGCCCAAAACGTAAAATTATTAATTGTTCAATTTTTCAGTTAAAATCTAGTTTCTGTTTAAGCCGGCAAAACGATTATATATTGAAAAATGTATTGGATCCGAACCGGAATCAAATTGTAAAATAAAGCCTGTCATCACGAAGAAAATGGTTTTAAGCTGGAACGTGCCCAAGACGAGGCAGGCAGCTAGAATAAACAGTCTATAAATTTTGATCGAACCGATGTCAACAGTTTTGCCGACGATCAGAAATTCACAAGCGTAACACCTCTAGCGAAATTTCATCCTTCAATTTTCATAACTCGACTAGGCGGTGTAACCACGGGAAATGATTTAAATCCCGGGTAACAACGGATCGAAGCTGAGGCTCGTACAATTCTTCTTCCGGCGTTTGGATTAAATTTGCACCGGTGTATTATAATTTTATAACCCACCCACCCCGTACGGGGATTTTTCCATGTGGGGGAGATCAGCTGCAGGGGACAACTGCTGCTGACAGGATTCCGGGGATGCTATTTGAGCCGTTTCACGAGGGAAGTACCGCAAAGGGTAATTCGGAAGGGTTCGCTCATTCCTCCGTGATGACTAACAAGAAAGCCCGGGACATCAGAGAACACCGGATATACGTTTTTGAAATAACTTCTTTATTACAGGTACAACTAGTTCCATTCAACAAGAGACGCCCGATTTACACAACATTACCCTAAAACTTTTATGCTCTTATGATATCATGCATTGGTGTAATTTCACAGAATAAATATGTTTCACGGCAATTCGAAGAATTAAAACTAATCTAAATCATCTGACCACATGACACATGTAAGCAACCAGTTCTTCTGAATACAGGTTTTGTTTAATCCTTAGCTCTTCTCAATTTCTTCTTCTTTAAGTTGATCCATTTTCTACCAACTAGTCTTCCTCGAATATCTAAGTTTATTTACTTGGTAACTTTTAGTTGTATGTATTTATATTAGAAATTATATAACGATATTTAATTCTCATTAAGGGAAAATAATATTTAGGGCGTGGTAGAATAAAATGTACAGTTGTAGATATATAATTTCAGTTTTATTTATTTTCTTTTGTCTGTACATTTTTGACATTTAGTCGTTCACTTTTTGAAACTATGTAAAACATTGTGGTCATGAAAATAATGAAGTTTTCCTTCAATTTCATCAAAAAAAGAAAGAAAGAGAGAGAGAGAGAGAGAGAGAGAGAGAGAGAGAGAGAGAGAGAGAGAAAGTGAGAGAGGGAGAGCGAACGAGTAAAAAAGTGAGAGAGAGTGAGAGAAATAGAGAGGCAGAGAGAGAGGTAAAGAAAGAGAGAGAAAGAGAGAGAAAGAGAGAGAGTGAGAGGGAGTAAGAAAATAAGAGAAAGAGAAAGAAGAGAGAAAAACAAAAAAGGGGGTGACCAAGAGAAAGTGGGAGAGAGAAAGAGTGAGGAAACAAGACAGAGAAAAAAGAAAATGAGCGTGAGAGAGAGAGAGACCAGAGAGTGAGAGAGGGTGAGAGAGTGTGAGAGAAAGTGAGAGAGGGAGAGAGAACGAGTAAAAAAGTGAGAGAGAGTGAGAGAAATAGAGAGGCAGAGAGAGAGGTAAAGAAAGAGAGAGAAAGAGAGAGA
>CM077112.1:13330534-13342478 GCA_039619505.1 Cimex hemipterus
ATTGACACGGCGCTCATAACAAAATAAAAGTCGTGGGTTCGAATACAAAAACCTTGCATTCGAGCCCCCCATTCAACTCTTTTAACATACAGAAAGAACAAATATCAAGAAATTTATCAGGATTAAATATCAGGAAAAACAAAACAAAAAAAATATCATAGTTTATATACACTTTTTCTCTTTTCTACTTAATTAACTTTTGTTGAATGAAACATACAAGGCAAAAAACCTGAAAAACTATCTAATCCACTTAATAAATTTAGGTTAAAAATCTCGCAATAAAAAGAATAATATCATAATGAAAAAATCTTAAGTAGCGTTGACAAATCTATCCCACGTTTTTTTCTCTTTTTTATGTTTTCGTCTCCCTTTGAATAGACTACAAAACACATAAAAAATATTAAAAGCGATCTAAAAAACTTAACATATTTAGTAAAAACTACAATAAAAAAATTATAAAAATACAAGACATTATTTTAGCTAACTTGACAATACTAGCCTAAATTTATTCTCTTTTTCACATTAATCCCTTTTGAATGAGCCATACAAGACATACATTTTAAAATAAGCTTACAAACCGTCTGTCACTTCATAAATTAGTTACAAAAACCGCACTGGCGAAAACAATAGCACAAGAAATTTTCTTAAGTGACTGACTGGCAAGACTAGCCAAAGTTTTGTTCTATTTTTAAAGCTATTACCTACAATTGGATGGGCATACAAGACATACATAAGAAAAAAGCTCATAAACGTTCTGGTACAGCTATTAAATTAGATCAAAACCTCACTCAAAAGGAAAATATCGTAAGAAAAACATCGTATGTAACATTGACAAGGCTGGTCATTTGGTTTTATCTTTCAGCGTAGTTACTTATCATTTGAGTGAGACATAAAAGATAAGCAGAAGAAAAGTAAGTTAAAAACTATCACTAAAAGCTCATTATTGCAAGAAAAAATCTAAGGCACGTAGACAAGAACAATTTTTCTCTCCTTTCAATAATTACCTTCCTTGAAAGAAAAAAACTATCTTAATAGACCTAATAAATTAGATGAAAAAACTCGCTAAAAGATCAGCATTGATAAAAAAATCTAAGGCACATTGACAAGATAAACACACTTGTTGTCTCTCATTTCAAATAATTATCTCACTTTGTATGAATCATACAAGTCATGCGTAAGAAAAGTAACTTAACAACTATCTAATAGACCTAATGAATTGTATGAAAAACCTCGCTAAAAGATCAGCATTGATAAAAAGTCTAAGGCACATTGACAAGATAAACACACTTTTTGTCTCTCATATCAAATAATTATCTCACTTTGTATGAATCATACAAGTCATGCGTAAGAAAAGTAACTTAAAAACTATCTAGTAGACCTAATAAATTAGATAATTCATCTCACTAAAAAGATCAGTATTGCAAGACAAAATCTAAGGCACATTGACAAGAACAACACAATTTTTTTCTCTTCTTTCAATAATTACCTTCCTTGAAAGAAAAAAAAACTATCTAATAGACCTAATAAATTAGATGAAAAACCTCGCTAAAAGATCAGTATTGTTAGAAAAAAATGTAAGGCACATTGACAAGACAGACGCAATTTTTTCTCTCCTTTTAATTAATTACTTCACTTTTAATGAGCAATACAAGGCATGCGTAAAAAAAGTAACTTAAAACTATCTAATAGACCTAATATTGTAAATTAGATAATTCATCTCACTAAAAAGATCAGTATTGTAAGAAAAAATGTAAGGCACATTTACAAGACAAACGCAATTTTTTTTCCTTTTCAAGTAATTACCTCTCTTTGAATGAGTCATGAGTAGTATATTCGATTTTGATCGATCGAAAAGAAAATTATTTTCAATCTTTTTTTTTACAATTTTGATATTTCTTTAGTTTTGGCAACTGTTTGTGGATATTTCGACGACATTATGAAACCAAAGTATGAAAAAATCCAAGACACATTGGCAAGACGAACACATATTTTCTCTCATTTTAAATAATTACCTCTCTTTGAATGGACCATACAAGGTATAACAATATTTTCAAAAACGGAAGCTTATCTCAAAGGATAAGCTAGTCCCTTACTGCAGGATCGGAATGTGAGTTGAGCTATCAAAGGACGAGGAAGGACTGTCTCTTTTTTTTTAATCGAACAACCTGCTGTATTTTCAATTTTAAGGGTAAGGAGTTGATATCGTATGTTTTTACTTGTCACATATTTTTATTTATCCACACAGTATCTGAATATATTATTTTTCAAGACCTTAGTTTTTTTGTGGCACAAAAATTCCTTATCTTTTTTTTTTTTGGTATTACGTATATTTGTTTCTTATTTTTCATTTTTACACAATTCAGGAAATTTATATGCATCGAGTGAAAGGGATTCACCAAAGATCGTTATAAAGGCATACGTAAGAAATGTAACTTTAAAAAAATATCTAATATACCGAATAAATTAGATAATATACTCACTAAAAAGAACAATATTGCAGGACAAAATCTAAAGCAAATTGCCTAGACAGACACAATTTTTTCTCTTTTTTAAGTGATTGTCTCTGTTTGAAAGGGCCATGCAAGACACACAATTTAACAACTATATTTATTTCTGTTAATAAATTAGGTAAAAGGCCTGACTAAAAAGAATAGCATTATAGGAAACTAATTGGGCAAAACTGACGAGGCCAGCCGACTTTTCTTCACATTTTACATGATTATGTACTCATCATAAGGTAAAAAGTCGCACTAAAAATTAAATAGTAATAATAATACTCCCTACAATTTTTAGTTAATTTATTAAGACTATGGGTGGTTTTTGATTTTTTTAGAAATAGTCTAGCCATTGTTTTATTCACTCAATAAGAAAAATGCGAGGGGCGTCGGTGGTCGCAAGGTTCCGTCTTTGGCACGGCGCTCATCACTGTAAGGTAAAGGTCCCGGGTTCGAATCCAGAGCCCTGCATTCAAAAAAACCGGCACCCTGAGGGTTTATATGACCTCTGCTGTTGCGAACCCTCGTAAAAAAATGGATTTAACTGCTTATATGAAAACATTGTAAAAAGCAGTATGTCATTGTTGGTACATTTTGGCGATTATTGTGGGTAATTGAAAGAGAAACAATATTTTTATTATAATGAGGAAATTTGTGAGGCATTTATGAAACATGTACACGCAGCACCCCTTATTCGGCAATTGTTTCTTTTCTAGCTCGTTAAGAGGTCATTAAATTATGCTGACATTATCTCAAGCCTCGTCCCAGCGCCTTTGTCTTCTGGCAAGAGATGAGGGCGACGAAGTTGGAGTGAGTCGGTGCGATGAATAATGTTGGATATTTAAATACATACCCAAACAAACGGCTCCGACAGGGAAAAATATCCCGATTCGACACGGTGTACGTGTCGCGACGGAGGATAATGGCCGAGCGGTGCAAACATACCACGACGACTGACTCGGTTCATTTCCATTTAGTATTGCCGCTGCGCTGGTACATTAAGCCCATTGTTGAGAATGCGCCGCGGGACCGCAAAAATATCGTGATGATGGAGTTTGCCTCGACCCGATACCGTTCCAGTCGTTTAAGCAATTCGATCGACTGTATATTTTTTAGTTAAAAATACAACGGAATTTACTAGTTCTGGGTCAAATGTTAATAGAAATGGTTTAAGTTGTTAGTTTAAAAAAAAGCTTACACATTAGAAGGCCTGAGATACGCCCTCTCAAAGATTTCACTCTCACGACTTCGACCATTCTCTGACTCATACCTGACAACTGTTGGTATCCATTGCCGAAACGAATAATCATTGTAATTTTTGTTTCTCATTTATTCTACGTGTTGAACCTGAATAGGTTCCTGGGTCGCATAGCAAACCTTTCCCTGGTCCAGTGGGTGATTTTATGCCACCAAGAGGGAGATACTTCCAAAGAGAGATATGTCAGGGTTAGAAGTCTTTGCAATGCTAAAATAAATCTTGTAAACCGAAAAACCGGTTATGTTAGGGATTTAAAAAAAAACCTATCAATACCATTTTTTAAATTAGTTTAATGACCGTAAATCGATAATTATTCAGAAATCCTCAGATTCTGTCAGGTTTGATGTAGGTGTTGACGCCCAAGTAGCCATTATTTTTGTTGTTTTCGGCTGAGCAAGGTTCGCCCCATTGTTTTCATTTTTGCAAGCGATAACGCCGGTGTCTTCGGCCTTTGCCCAGGAGTCAATCAGCCTCTCGCTTGCCTGGGTCAGCACCTTCTACCAAATCGATTTCTCTTGGCTCTCGACATCGATTTCTTCGATTCACCACCGTGTCGTCACATCACCGACCTCACGGACGTCAACTGTATCGTCATCCGGCTCTACAGGCACCTTCATCGACGTGAAACCCAGCAGCAACCTTCAGGTCAACACCGCCTATTTCGTTTATTTGGAGAAGCGAGTCTTCAATCCACCAAGTACCTTTTCATTCGTCTTTTATTTTATTTTAATTTTTGTCGTAAAACCCTGGCCAGTAGATTTGAATATCAATTATTTGGATTAATAAGGAAATTTCTTTCTTTTTTTTACCTTTTTTTGTATAAATAAATTGTAAATATTCAGTTCTTTTTCGAAGTATTATCAATCACCCTTTCTTTTTCCCAAATCCCTCTTAAATATAATAAATATTTGCCACCTATTTAAAAGGAAAAAAAAAAAAACGACAACACAACAAAATTTAATTGTATCCCTTGAAACGGGTACGGAAGTTTTGTGGGTCAATTAAGATCCGCCCTTCCCCCCAACCGTAGGTTTGAGAAAAAAATTTTCTTTATCGTGCCAACGTTTCGAGCTTTATTGAGATTATCTTCAGAGCTCAAAGTGTTTATCTTCTGCCATTATTGCGAGTCGTGTTGAGAGTGCCATCTGGGCACAATTATACGGACACCAAACAGTTTGAGCTCTGAAGATGATCTCAATAAAGCTCGAAACGTTGGCACGATAAAGAAATTGTATAAAATATATCAAGGTTAGAAATCTGTGCAATGCTAAAATTATATATTAATTATAAAATTTATTCCTGTTCTTTAATAAGGATGTCGATTTTTTTTTCATATTTTAAAGATCTCTCATAGCTTTAGAGTCAATAATAATAGTAATAATGGAGTCAGGAGGCGTCGGTTACCGCGACGGTTTAGCTAAGACACGGCGTTCATCTCTGTATGGTAAAGGTTCCGGGTTCGAATCCAGCAGCCCTGCATTCGACGAACCCAACATGCTTACAATTTTTTGTTTTAGGCTCATCCATTCTTTCATACAAATGTAATAAATTATTATTATTTCGTTCCTTAATCCTTAACATTGTATTTCGCATAGCGAAACCTAACATGGTGCAATGATTTCTGAATGAGCAAACTGGCCGGCAAATTAACAAATTTCAGTTCAAGGAAAAAAAATACTTTCCACTATAAAATAGTACATTTAATTGAAAGATCTTAATCAAATAACTGAAAAAAGGTCCGATCTTTAAACCTTATGTAACACGGGCTTATGTCCAAGTTTGATCAAACCAGTATCAACAGTTCAACGACTCGTTGAACAGGTGGCATTTTTTTCCACGCGATTCACTTCATGAAAAAAAATCTTTAGCAAAAATGGAAAAAAATGAATCGATAGTTGTTCACTTATCGGCCTTAAGTATCGTTTAATTAGAAAAAGAGACAATTTAGACGAACACATATTTGATAGTAGTTTGACCATCTGGGAGCACCCACGGACGCGATGTGAACTTCAGTTATGTTATTTTGTTTTTGCTTTTTTAATTTTTTGTCGTTAACACTGTTGTTAAACAATAAATTAAATATGCTGTTAATGGTATATGTTTATTTATCACGTCGACGAAAAAAACACTCTGCCGATTTTGCGCCTTTTCTAAAAAAACATTTAGAAACCCTTTTTCCAACTCGATGTTCAAAATCTGCATTCAGGGTTTTACAACATGAACAAAGAACGACAAAGTAGACCGTTCAAATACAAGAGAATCCACTTAGTATGATTGAATCGGGCCCATTTTCTATTATAAATGGAAAGCGTGAGTCGATTGTACAACTTTGGGGAGTGATATCATGGCATCAATAAAGAAGTCACTGACCTGAGTTTTTTTTTTTAATTATTGATTTTTGACTACAAGCAATAAAACAAAATGTGCATGTAAAGACTAACGGAAGTTAATTTTTTTTCACAATGGGATTGTGGCCAATGATGGTATATGTGTTATATAATTTCATCATGGCTCAATATATTATAGGAACCAGCCACAGCCTCAAATCCCACTTCCGTTCTCTCCTTTCTCCATCAACAACTGGGGTTTTTTGCGAAGGAATGTGTGCTTTACGATACGGACTGCTTTGGTTTGAAAGGAATGCTTCTGAGGATGAAGAGCTTTTTTGACCCTTACGTTCTAGTTTAAGCTCAGGTTTAATCATTATTTATCGAACAAAAGTAAATAATCTGAAAAGTTTGCATATCCAGCTTAACGTCTGGTTAAGTCCAGTATAGCCACGGCTCGTCCTTTTGTGTGGAATGTTGTTCGAGTTGTATGGGAATGTTAAGTGTGATTTTCTTGGTTTTCTATTTGTGGAGGCGCAAAGTGTCTGAATAAATTGAAAGTAACTCGTACTCGGATCAATTCATGGCTCAGGACCACCCAGCATTACAAGACTGGTGCCTATTTCTCGGTGGATTCTCGTCCGGATGCAGTTCGCCTTCCATAATTTGCATGTTCGCGGCGTATTTGACTAATAACTTTTCGCAAAACGTCTGTCATGGACTATAGGCTCACGCACGGTCGGGAGAATTACCGAAATAATCAGTCGTTCATTTTTCATTTGGAGAACCGCCGGGAGAAAGAGAGTTTTTGTTCCGACTTGCGGTCTTTCGAGTCCCGCCCACCCAAATCCAGGAATGGGCGTAAATCGGAGTAAAATTAGGTTATAAGTGAAGTGAGGTGACTGGCCCGAATGTCAGATGAGGATGACTGCGGCAGACCGCACCGGATCCGCCTCGATTACTTTTGAGTGTCTTTCTTCTTTTTGATGACCTACATATGCAATCGGGATGAGCACCGAGGACACGAATGGTCGACCGCAAAGTCCACACCTGGGAGAATACTATTTATTAAAAAAAAAAAAATCTCGGTGAATGAGACCTTTCACCTATGAACTGATAAGGATTTATGATAAATTTATAAAATATATAAACTTTAGTCACAAATTCATGTTCTAACAGTGAATGAAGACTCACATCCCAAAAAGACTAACAGTCACAAGGTATGATCCGTTGAAAACGAAACACCTCACATTGAAGAAAGGCGATATGATGTCTTCATACAAACCACTTACTGAAATTAACAAACTATTAGTTAAGGTTTTGGTTGAGATAAAAAAGTCGGTCTCACGAACGGGATTCGAACCCACGACCTTCGGCTAAATACGCCGCTGCTCTGCCATTTGAACTATCGTGACTTCGATCCACTCGGACGCCAACTTCCCAATCTCAACCCCCCCCACACTTGTTGAATTTTCTCTCCATTGTTTGCCATTTCTCGAAATGTTGATGTCGAAGGATCGATTTAGTATTTAGCCGAAGGTCGTGGGTTCGAATCCCGTTCGTGACACCGACTTTTTTTATCCCAACCAAAACCTTAATTAATCGAAAAGAATTTTTTTACGGTCAAGCGGACCATGAAACCTAATAAATGTAACCCTATAAGAATTTGCAAGAAAGACAAAGAAAAAATTAAATTCATAAAATTAGGTAAAATATTAATACACACAATAAATTCACATGAAAAAAGTTTACATTTCATGCATAAAGTAAATCTTTTATGTTAATAAAATTAATAATGTCAAACTAATAGAAGATATTAATTTGATTAATATTACTAATAGATGTAGAGCAATTAAAAAGAACAACCTGTCCAGTCCCAGACAGCAAAACCCCCACGTCCTAGTATCTTCATCATCATCAATATTCATTTCAACAAAACAAATGATATACCATGAACCTCTTTTTCGGCTGATGTTTGTGATAAATTGGTCATGTTCTTTCCAAGTCATCAAATTAAAGTGATGGACCTGTTTGCTTGTCAATAAAAGCCATCATCACGACAGATAACAGGTCGCTCTTTTCATCAGACCTTTTGCCACACGAATAATCCGAGTACTATGAGTTTTTCCGCCGGGACAAAAAAAAAAGAAATTGGCCCATTAGAGGCGTCGTAGGTGAGACGGTTTCTGCATTCTTAAGTGATTGGTGTTCGCCTGTGTTTTGGTGAGTGGAATGACCGCCCTTGCCCGCGACCTTGCCAACCGCCGATCATCCTTCTTCGCTCCTTCCGACCACTTTCCCACTCGGAGGAGCGGAAATTGGCAACGGCCAATTGTTTCCTTCTTCCCGTGTAAACCTTTTACAATCGAACTTTAGAAACATTTAAACTATTTAACAATTGCTGGAACTATAAAGTTTTCGCTTTATTAAATAGGCTCTGCGAGTGAACACATGTTAAAATGATCGACATTGATTGGGTTCCCTTGGGTTTATTCAGACACTGATTATTTTTCTACTGTTTACTCTTACAGTTTTATGCGTTATGTTTCTTCTGATATTTCCTTCCCAAGGCGTAATTGCCTTTTCTTATTTCCAACAGAATTGCACCACAGGCGTCAAATACAATAAGGCTAATCTGAAATAATAACAGCACTCCCATCTTTAAACCGGGCACATTTATTTGTTGATCTCGGTTGGAAATAAATTGATTTAGAATGTATATAGTAGTCTGGTATAATTTGGTTTGTCCGTTTTAATCTTCTTAGGCGCCATTGAAACATTATTCAGACCTAGTACTGCCTTTTCCAGGCCGGATAAGGACGGCTATTAATAAGGATAGTGAACAGGAATACTTTACTGCTACCAGTCCAAGTGTCAGACACTTTTTTGGTGCGATATCTGCTGGGTTTTTTCTGCCCGGTCCGAAGTGAACTTCCTGAAGTGTCAGTGTGGTACCTTATTGTTTTAATATTCGTCAGAAAAATGGCAAAAACGAGGGAAGATTGAAAAGGTGGGGTTGAGATGGGAATTGTGTCCGAATGGATCGAGGTCACGATAGCTCAAGTGGTAGAGCTGGGTTCGAATCCCGCTCGTGCCATTGACATTTTTAACTCAAATAAAAACCTCAATTAATTGTTATATATTAATCGGTCAAACGGACCACGAAATTAGTGAATTCGTCAGAAACTTTTTATCACAACCAACACCTTACATAAAGATTAATTAATTGAAATGAATTATTTGGTCAATCGGATCACGATATCTAACGGATTCGCCAGAATGAACACTAATAGAAAAAACAAATATAAAAAAATTCGAAGCTCAATAGTAGAGAGCTATTGAAACTAATTCTTGAACAAGAAATAGTTCAGAACAATTAAAATTAAAAATATTGGAACACACTAACTGATATTTTGTTATTATATAGTACTAATTTTACAAGACGTTCATAGCGAGAAAAATAAGTTTCAAAGGTTGTAGTGTGTGTGTGCGTGTGTGTGTGTGCGTGTGTGTGTTTGTCTGTGTGTCTGTCTGTCTGTCTGTCTGTCTGTAATTATGGGTGCGTAAAAGTTTTATTTATCCATACTTATTTTGGATTCCCCCCCTCTCTCTCTGTCTGTCTGTCTATCTATCTATCTCTCTTTTTCTATCTCTCTACTCTTCTCTGTCTATCAAGCTGTCAAGCAAATTGAACTTCAACTTCAAAAAAATAATATTGTTCTATTTATGTTTTTCTGTACTTCTTATTTGTCTTTCTTTGCTTGTGTCTGTATCTCTACTCTCTCTTTCTCTCTATCACTCCCTATCTCTCTCCCTTTCTCTTTCTCTGTTTTAGTTTCGTTTCGTTTCCAGTCGGTCTTGTCTCCCTTTTTTTGTCTTTCTTTGCTTGTATCTGTCTCTCTACTCTGTTTGTCTGCCTGTCTGTCTGTCTCTCTCTCTCTCTCTCTCTCTCTCTCTCTCTCTCTCTCTCGCTCTCCCTATTTTAACTATGCCTTGCTCTTTATTTATCTCTCTAGTACTATCTCTCTTTTTATTTTCTTAACTTATTAACTAATTTATCGTTTCTTTCTATCTATAACTTTCTATCTCTTTTCTCTTTCTGTCATTGTTTCTCCTTTGACTGTTTTTCTATCTTTCTTTCTTTCTTTCCTGTTATTATTCCTTTTTCTATTAATTAATCTTTTTCTTCTTCTTTTCACTACCTTCCTTTACTCTCTCTCTCTCTCTCTCTCTCTCTCTCTCTGTTGTATTTATCGTTTTCTGTCCTTTTAACGCATTCTCTTTCTGTTTCTTCCTCTTTCCCTCCGTCCCTCGCTCTCCTGCGAGCCGTCGCAAAATAATTTCAGCTTCATTCCAACCCATGTAAGGAAATGCTTATATACACAAATTGTCATAGGGTTTTAACCCGAGGAGTTTTGCATAATGTTCCCGTATGGAACGCCCGGCTCTAGCATAAGGTGCAAAAATTGTTTAAAACGATACAACTCCGAGGAGAGAAGAAGTTCTGAAAACGTGTCAAGTTTAGGAAAAAGGAAACGTTGCCCGGGACATAATAGTCGGTGATGTACGAGGGAGAGATAAATAGAGTCGGCGGATGGCATTGTGCATGTTCGCCGGGGGAAAGGAATAAATAAGGTTTACAAAAGCCTCTCGGAAGCTGTTCCTTTCAATCTCGTTTTCACATTCGCCGGAGAGCGAGAGCTAAAGAGGGAGAAGGAGAGAGGTGAACACTCCGTATGGAGTTTTCGCTTAATTAAATTCCTTTTGTTTGCCCGGATTACTAGCCTAGGGAAATAGATTCTGTCTCGTGTTCCGACAACTGTCGTATATTTAGAGCACAACAGATTTCCATTTGTCAATCTGCTCATGTCGACTAAGCCGAACAGACCCGTGTGGATGAATTATTGCAAGCGGTTTGATCATAAACGACCGGGTCAGTCGAAATTCGTTTCGTTCAAGGCTTGATGAATGCCGGTGGCCATGCCTGTCGGAATCTTTTCAAAAGCAATTAGTATAAATCTGAATAAAGAGAATAACGGTGTCCTGGCCGCGTACGACGGCAAATTAATGTTTAAACCTTCCATTTTCCAGCGTTACACGCTTCTTCAAAGCCGCTTTGTTACTTACAAGGTTCCTCTTTCACGATCCATTCCTACATTATACTGATTATCCGGTCATTTATTCACACCCGGGACACGGTGCCGGCAGAAGATGCAGATCGAAATCGTGCCGGAGTGAAAGTGCGATGTCAGCCTGTCTGAGGATTTTTGAAATTAAATAGACGTGTACAATTCATTAGTTTGCTTTATGGGCAGACAGAAGTGATTTTTTTTGTTCCGTACACACCCAGTCATCATTTTCATCTGCCAGAAAATATACAATTTAGCGATCTATTCTCCGATAAAACCGCTAAAAAATACTCGCTAGTTCGAATCCAGCTCGTGACACTAACTTTTTCATCTCAACCAAGACCTTACATGAAAAGAACAATTAATTTAAAAAAAGTAATTTGGTCAATTAGACTAATAGACATAAATAGATATTCACTAATTTTGACAATATGCAAATTAATAATTAGTAAATTATCGGAAATAATTGATCAGTAAAGAAAAAAAATCGTTTTTCAGAGTGAAAAATTCACAGGACAAACTTTTAAAAAGAAAGCGGGACAAAAACTAAAAAAAAAGTTAGTTGGACATTCCGCAGGAGGGTTCGAATCCCGTTCGTGACACTAAGTTTTTCACCTCGATCCTGGCAATTAAATTCCCCGTCCGTTGATCAGGCATATAAATTAAGAATTAGCAAACTCTATGTAATTAATAATAATTAATTATTAATAAATTAATATTTAATAATTAATTATT
>CM077112.1:13358170-13380285 GCA_039619505.1 Cimex hemipterus
TTTTTTTTTGGCAAGGGTGACTACTCAATGCCAATCTTTCTTTTTATCAGAGCCTCTTTTTTTTTTTTTTTTTTCAAAAATCTTGGAATAAGATGTTATATACATGAAACATGTTACAGCTAAAAAGAATTCAAATTTTCTATCTAGGAACAAAAAAAAACCATTTAGCTTTGTTGAAAATGTACATTTGGCATTTTTCGCACGCGACGAAAATTTGCTTAAAGAATAATTTTAATTTTAGATAAATTATATAAAACAAAATCATTTTTAAATACTTTCAACTTGTTAATTGTAAATTATAATGAACACATAAAAAACATGATTTAGTAATGCAAACTTTGTGTGTAAGTTCGCCGCGTTTTTTCTGATATGCAAGCCCGCATTGCATATCTGTAAGGATGGTTTGATTAATTCCGTTTTTAAAATAAAAATCATTACAAATGATTGAAATTTTGCTAATTAACAATTTTATATATATCGTAAATCAATGTGCTAAGTATATGTATATAGTTAATTGTTATTAGATTGTTAATTAGCAAAATATTTCAATGTAGAAGTTTCTATACAATATACTGAGAAGCTGCACCAAGTTGTATTTAAAAATTATATTTAATACTTCAAAAGGATGCTTTGGAGATATGAACTTAGCCGTGAAAGTTCGCCCGGTTGGTTCTTGGATACTAACCCGGATTGCTCATCAGTAGTGCTTTTTTGATTTGAACTATTCAACATTTTTAAACGGTGTGGTGATTAGTGACTGTTAAACGATAATTAATTAAAAATCGTGAGATGCGGTCTGGTGTGATGTAGGGTTGAGAAAAATATTTTCTTCGTGGCAACGTTTCTATCTTTATTGAGATCATCTTCAGGGCTTGGGGTTTATAAACATTGTTTACATGTAAGAATTACATTTTGCATGTGGAAAAGTGAATTTATACAATGCAAAATATATTTTTTATATATTCAATCAAAGTATTTCTACTCACAAATTGTTTGTGTGAATGGCACAATTACACAGAAGACAAACACTTTGAGTGAGTAGAAATACTCTGTTTGAATATATAAAATATATATCTGGACAATTATCTACAAACGGTCACTAATCTCTACATATTTTACATTGCATAAATTCACTTTTCCACATCCAAAATGTAATTGTTATATGTAAACAATGTTTGTAAATCCCAGGCTCTGAAGATGATCTCAATAAAGATCGAAACGTTGACACGAAAAAGAAAGTATTTTTCTGAACCCGACATCACACCAGACCGCATCTCACGATTTCTAAATAATTTTTAAAAGGAAAATGTTCTTGTTTTAGAAATATATACATATATCTTTAACTTTACTTATTTACATTTACAACTACATATGTATTTATACAACCCGCAGTTTAAATTTAATTTTGTTATGTGACATAATTCGCGTTAAATGGCTATAAAATCCAACGTTCTTATCAAAGGGACGGCTTTAAGGAAAATTTTAATTTCAAATTATCTAAACCTCGTTTGAAGATTTTTATTAATTACAATAAATTTTATGAATCCCTTCCTTTTTTTGTGGTAGTTTGTCAACCAATTTGATAGTTTCATTCTTCGATACTAGTTTTCACATTTTCCAATAATAATGGTTTTATATGACTGTATTCATATTCAATTAAAATTTAACGTGTTCACGTTAGCTCTTAGACCGTTTCTTATAAACTATTCGGAAAATTAATACACGACAAATAATTTTCACTGTTATTTCAGAATCTTACCGGACCATCGTTTCGGCTTTCGAGCTCATCAACTTCACCGAGTCACAAAATAAATACCTTCTGTCTAAAACAAAAAACGTACGGGACTGCAGCGTTTTTGAATGTTTCTTAGATGTTCGACAAACCAGTATTAAAATTAATTTTAATCCAGGCCTAATTATGCTATTTGAATCAAGCTCGCTATATATAATATTTTAATTAATATTCCCACTGCTGACACATTATCCGTTCCTTTTAAAGCTTTATGAGAGCTAATTGGAACTCGAATTTTAATTACACAATCGTAGATATAAGTAAAAAAAATTCAAAAATATAGAACCAGCTAATTATAAAGGTGATAGAAATTTAAGAAATAACGTCGTTCTTTTTAATTTTTTAAAGTAAATTCATTAACGTTTTAAACTACTGAAGCCTAAAAGTCATTTTAAAAAGTTTAAAGCACTTTAGAATAACAATTTGTCAATGTACCTAATTGAAGTAAACAAAAAAAATCGCCTGGTGTACTCAAGATACTAACCCGCATTACAGACCCGTCGTGCAGTTGGGGTAAACCGTCAGCCCCTTACATCAACTATTTTTCATTCGAAAAAATAATTATTAAAAAAAAACAACGAGGAAAACTGTACTAAAAATAAATTTATTGCACGACAAAGATGTAATAAATAGGCAATATTTCGTTAATTACCGGTAAAGATGATATTAAAAATTAAAAAAATGCAGAATAAAATGAAAACTCACATGGTGCTACTACCACATGAGTAACTGTCCGAGTTAGATTTTTTTTTCTTCTTTTTTAAAATTATCACGACCGTTAGCATCACAAACGAAAATATAAAAAACATTGAAATCGTTGAGCGTATTCTCGACGACGTATACAAAAACGAAACGGACGTACGTGCTACCCGTCTGAGTGGAATTCTTCTCAGAGAAAAAAAATTAACCCTAAAAAAAACTAGAACCGACCTAATTTCTGGATGATAAATTTATTTCAATTTACGAATAGTGTATGTAGTAGAAAAAAAGAAAATGACGATCCACGACAGTAAGTCTTAAGAGTACGCGTGAACTTCTTGATATAAATTTCTATCTCAATTATGCACAAAGTTTTTATTTTTATTTAAATTTTTTTAAATAAATTATAAGATTGTATATTTATCATTTTATTTCTAAGTACTAATTGAGGTTAAAAGATAGTTTATATATATATTTTTAAATGAAATGCTATGATTCATAAATCATACTGAAATTTCTAAATGAAAAAGGAGGTGTAGCTTTAAAGGTGGCGAAAGGCTACTATTCCTGCCACCGCCTAACAACGCCTAATCATTAAGTTCGCACACCTATCATTTGCTCATGCAAATTGAATTGCCCGTTGTCTCGCCGGCTATCTCTCCCCTTCTATCGTGAAAGGTGGAAAATTTGTAACCAACGAGAATGTACGAATTGCTTTACAGATCAATAAAACGGAAAGAAGATTTGTCAGCGGCCAAAACTTACAATAGCTATGTCTTTACTACCCTGGTGTGTTAGTTCTTGGTTGGGCCTAGCAATCATCTATGCCCATATAAAATTCAATTTGCAAGTCTGTGAACATCCACCTTGGAAATCCAGAGACTGTTCACTTATACAGCCCATGATAACTACCCAATGACCTAGTGATATCTACTCAGTACTCTTCTGTAGATATCATTTGTTTGATTGACACCCATGACCAGATTCGCAGTTCTCCGCAGCTCCTCGCAGCATCGGCTTCTTAGGACTACCACAGGTCCGGGTCATATTCCGTGAACGTCCACCTTGGAAATCCAGAGCAGTAGAGGAAAGCCTTAACTTCATTGTGAACATGGCAATGCGGTCGATTTTAACCTTTCTTTGGTGAACTTCCAGACACACCTAGGTATCTGACATAAGAAGTCTTTGGTTTTGTAATGTAGTGCCTGTGGCTTACTCAAATTTCTTCTAGGCATCACCACTTTACAATGCTTCCTCCTTCCCAACAACAGCCGATGAGTATGGACCTCTCACACCTCGTCTATTGACTTTCATTTAGACAGCCCTTGATAACTACCAAAGGCCCTTGGGATATCAACCCAGTACTCCTCTAAAGACACCCACGACAAGATTCGCAGCTCCTCGCGAAACCGGTCTCTTAGGGACTACCACAGGTCTGGGTCATATGCCGTGAACATCCACCTTGGAAATCCAGAGCAGTAGAAGAAAGCCTTAACTTCATTGTGAACATGGCAAGATGATCGATTTTAACCCTTCTGTGGTGAACTTCCAGGCAGACCTAAGTGCCTGACATAAGAGTATTTTGTCGCACCAAGAGCCGTTTTACTTAGACAGCCCATGATAACTACCCAAGGCTCTAGGGATATCAACTCCTCTAAAGACTCCCACGACAAGGATGCAGTTCTCCGCAGCTCCTCGCAACACCGTCTTCTAAGGACTACAGGTCCAGTCATTTTCCATGTTTTTGTTCATTACAAGGGCAATAAATTCTTTTATTTTTTTTGTAAATAGGCATCATATTTGCTAAACTTCAAGCGGTAGGGAGTTTTGAAAGCTCTAATACCACGTAGTAGTTAGTTTAAGGGTTTGTGTATGTGTTTGCCATTTCAATTTGCTGACATGTGGTGACTTCATGATTACTTTTACTGAGAGGATAAAATGTAAATGCTTTAAAAACGAAACACATAAATTATTCATTAGGTTCGACTTGGAATTGAAACGATGCTGAAAGTACTTTTACAGCTTTACTGTTTAAAATTCACTAAATTACCATGTAATGGGACATCCGCGGACTTATGAAGTGGTAAAACGTCAAAAATCATAAAGCTTTTTAACGGTCCCTCTCGAGTGAAATCAATTACTGAAAACTGGACGTTGTTCACACCTCGCCGAACACGGCAGACGTCGGACGGGACGGGATGTGCTCCGGGGCGACGTCTAAAACGGTTTCCCTCTTTAAAAAGCGATTTGTCGCTAGGCGATTTTCCTCGTTGCGCTGTTCACCTTCGGCTGTAAGTACGGTTACGACGGCGCGCACGCCCGCAATAACATCCCTGATAAATCGACCCGATATTAAGCCGAAATTGAAAAAAATTGTACAGGAGTTCCGGTAAAATTAAATAAAAGAAGGACCGGCTTTGATTGATGAAAACCCTTCGGTAAAAAGTACCGTAATCTTTCGCCAACTTGTTAACCTTTCGACCCTGAAAAGCAAACACGACAATCACCTGGAATTTTGACTTGACCGATCCTGTCAAAAAGCTCGACTTTGTTCCTTGAAATCGCGGAACAGGTTAAAAAAAAACACTAATGACTCTATAAAGGATCATTTTCCACATCTCATTAACCCTGCTGGAAAAAATAGTTTTATGCAGATTAATTACAATAATTATTTTTTAATGGCTAGTTAACCGAGTGTGTAAAAATTTAGTGAATTTGATATTCTCCACGTATTAAAAAAAAATTAAATAATATCTATTTGTTTTCTATATGCATAGGAAAGCATTACACATATTTTTCTAATTGTATAAAAACCCAGGGACAAACACTAACTCTACGGCCTAAACTACACGTGGAGTGAGAAGCCATGCTGGCACTCAGTTTGCCCACGGGTTCAGGCGACGTGGAGGATTCTTGGGTTAGGAAGAAGTGGAGAGGGCTTTAGCAGTACGGTACGGGTTGAAATATTAGAGTGAAACTTGAGGAATCGGGAAAGGATCAGGAGTTTGGAGAATTCTTCTGAGGACTTTGGTCGTACCCCACAATTCCGTTCCGTATGTCAAAACAGGTCGAAGTAATATGTTGTACAGAGTTTTTTCTTTAATTGTCTGATTTCGGTTTTAAGAGTCTTCACAGATGTCCAAATCGTCTGTTTAGTTGTTGTCCTCTTGTGGGAGGATTCTGGTCTCCTGAGTAGATATAGTTCTAAGCATTTAACTTGTGTGGATGTCGGTAATTCTTAAAGGTTACTGTATATAGTCGTCATGTGTTCTCGTTCAGCTTCGTTTTCCTCGTTTAGCAACCTTCTTCGATCAGCTCAAGATATTTCGGGATATCGGAGTTTGAGTAGGAGTTGGATAAAATAGTAACGTCCGTGTGAAACGAGCAAGGTTGTGTATCAGGAACAGGAAAAGGATGTTCGAACATATTTTACTTTTAATACATAATTTTTTTATGTTCATTATTCTAAATCGAAACAGCGTTTTTACTTTTTAAGCTTAAAGGTTTCTCCACTCAAAGAAGTACCATTCACAGTAAATCATAGATTATTAGAAAAGCGTGGTGCTTAGTGACCGTTACATGATTATTTGGAGGTCGTAAGGTTAGGTCTGGTGTAACGGAGGTTTTAGAGAAAAATTTTTTTTCTTTATCGTATCAACGTTTCGATCTTTATTGAGATCATCTTCAGGGCGAAAGTGTATGTTTTCCGTCTAGATGTGTCATTCTTCTCGTGGGCACTCTCAGAACGTCAGAGAAGAATGACTCATCTACACGTAAAAACAAACCCTTTGAGCTCTGAAGATGATCTCAATAAAGACCGAAACGTTGGAACGAAAAGAATTTTTGCCTAAAGCCTACGGCATACCAGATGGCATTTCACGACATCCAAATAATTATTAGAAAATTTACTAAATGAAGAAATTTTTGTGTGAAATCGACAGATTCTAAGATTATTTTTAAAAGACTGACAAATTGTTTAATTCCTTTGAAAATTCTGGATTTTTGATCAATTTTATATTTCCTCTGTTATTAATGACATTTAAGCGAATCGCAAAAAAAAAAAAAAAAAAAATTAAAAAAATGATGTAGTCCTGTAGGAAATTTATCGCTCTTTCCGAAAAAAGAGATGAAACTTTTAATAAATGAAGTAAAAGATAATAAAATGCGATTTTTTTTCCGAAAAACACAATAACTATCGGTATTGAACTCGCTTTTGACGGATGCTACTCAATTTTCCATGAAGTTCCAAGCAAACAAAATTTTCAAGCTGATCCGAACCCTGTATAAAACAGTCTTTATGTCCTTATGACGCTTCAGGGCATTTCAGTACTTTTGCGTATGACAAAGATTTTTTTTATTCCTTAGGGTTTTAAAAATTCCCAAGGCTCGCAGAATTCGCTCCAAAGCATAAACCATAAGTTTTTCCATGCGTTCCTCGATTATATGTATGATGTCGTACGTTTAACAGTTTATGCTACGCATTATAATCCATTCGGCATAAAAAAAAGCAGCTGAAACAGGACAACGAAATGCCAACCGGGAAATATATATGTCGGATGTAATACGAGACCAGGCCGATGTCTCCCCAGTGAGGGACGGCACACGTGTGTCTTTCCCTTTCGCTAGAAAGTCCCTTAAATTTGCCGGTGGTCGATACGCCGCGGATTAAATTCGGACAATGGCTTTATTGCCGGAGACGCTTGTAAATCTTTTGAAAGAGAAACCGGATCGGAATGAATTAGGCACCGACTCCCGGCGATCCGCTGGGCGAGGGAGAAGACGCCCTGACCTTGCTGGCTCACCGCAACCGGGACGGGAGACACCGTCTATCAGACGATTCTTCCTGCACGAACCCCGGGATTTCATACTCTCTCTTAATCCAAGACAAAGAGGATTAGCAATTTGCTTTATTGCGAATCGCCCTTTCCACCGGTTTTGCACTGTTGCAATTATTGTTTGTGAAGGGGGGACAAAACTGTATCACTTTTATTTCCTAAGTTGGTCAATTCTCGCGTACAAGTCTGGCTTCTCGTCATCGTGAGTGTTGACTTCCAACCACCTCGATCGATAATTTCAAACCATTTTTAATTCAGCTAAATCTATCACTAATGAGGAAATAAAGCAAAAGACCAAATCAGTGGTGATAGATGGACCAGGACGACCTGCAGCGAGTAAGTCAAAGGTGGTGACTTCCCAATTCTTATAAAGAAATCTCGTAATTAAAAAAAAGAAAAAGAAAAAAAAACCGACTTAAAAGAAAGCACAAAAACCCACCAGTGAAGATGACAAGGAGCAGAAACACGTCTAAAGGCCAAAATAGCGAGATTTGGCGAACCAGAAAAACTGGAAACGCCCACGCTACATGTTCAATACATCGCAGAACTCAAGAAAAGTTCTCACGAGAGTACACCTACGAGAAGGTTGGCAAAATAGCACAGAAACCAATATATGAACATGGCGAGACGACGAAACGTTCGGAAAGATCAAAACAGCGAAGAGGACAAGCTTATTTGAAACGACCCAACTACATTTATCACTTTGCCTAAATCTCCCGTTCCTATAAAAAGGAACACGATTGGGAAAATACACCCAACACTACTGAAGACGGCGAGAAGCCGAGACTCGTCTGATAGGCCAAAACAGCGTATAGAGGGACCAAGATGGTCTGAAACAGATCAGTTAAAAGTTCACTACTTAGCAAAACTCAAGAGACTCAAGAAAAATTCCAAATTGTACAAAACCGACTCAACTGGCGAAAGAACACCCAAACCAACTACTGAAGACGGCGAGAAGTCCGAAACGTATGTGACAATTCAAAATAGAAAAGGCGGACCGAGACGGTAGGAAATGTTCCCATTACAGCTCATATATCAAGAATATATCTAACAAATTTTATTAAAAACTTGATTGGCAACGTAGCCCACAAACGTCTGAAGATGGCGAGAAGCAGAAACTATTTTGGCAGGCCAAAGGAGCGAACATAAGCGACTAAAACTGCCCAATTACAAGTTCATCACTTCGTCTAACTCAAGCAGAAATTTCCCAGTTGTATGAAAAGGCCAAGACTCGCTATAATAACATAACCCACCTCCGAAAATGGCGAGAAGCAAAAACGCGTCTGACAAATCAAAATATACAGGGCAAGCAGACCAAGATGAACTGACACTGCCCCGCTACAGACTCGTCACTTCGCACAACAGTATAGAAAGGATTTGAAAGACAAAATAGCAAGGAAACACATCAATGAAGATTGCGGGAAGCAGAAGAGATTCAGACTGAGAAATCGGGTCAGGGAGATCGGGAACGGACCAACTATAGGTTCATCACTCTTCAGCTCTCAAGAATATAAACCGCAATCTATGAAATGGCCAAATAGCAAAGAAACTCTGAGGATGACGAGAAGCAGAAAAGATTCTGACAGGCCAATAAAGTGAGAGTAGTCAGGCCAGCTTGATCTGAAACTGCCCAACTATAGGTTCATCACTCTTCAGCTCTCAAGAATATAAACCGCAATCTATGAAATGGCGAAATAGCAAAGAAACTCTGAGGATGACGAGAAGCTGAAATAAGTCTGACAGACCAAATCAATGAGATAGGAAGAACAAAATGATATGAAATGTGTTTTTTATTTAATTATGTGATCTAATTCAGGCATTAATTAAT
Organism: Cimex hemipterus; assembly: GCA_039619505.1. NCBI lineage: Eukaryota > Metazoa > Arthropoda > Insecta > Hemiptera > Cimicidae > Cimex > Cimex hemipterus. Next base: position 13,367,325 of record CM077112.1, read on the forward strand.
TATTCCATCATTAGTTTATCATTATATATTTGTTTGATTTGCTTTTAAATATTCATTTATTGATGTCCATTGTGTCATTTTTTCCTACAGCAAAGGACTAGCATTCAAAGTAATTTGTAACATTAGAACCGAAATCAGCAAACAGACCAGTTATTTTTATTCATGTATCCAAGGTGCCAGAAAGAATTTCAGCGGTCTCTGTGCCGACTTGATCGTGATTAACGTGCGTTCACTATTCTCCATTTACACCTAGAATCGGCCTGAATAAAGCCTAGTATAATAAATACCGAACAATATTGAATAATCCCGTAAATCCCCCAGATTAGGACGGATTACATCTTCACGGAGGCCGCGGACACGTTAATCGGATTAATCAGGATCAACGAATTCCGTTCTGCTTCCCGTATCATCCCGTTTTTTATGGGTCGTGGAATCTGTAGATTTGGAAACAAGCTTCACATTCTCATCGGTATTAACGATCCCGTTCTGAGGACCACGTGCCGAGCGTAAAGCCAGAGCATGAACGATCTGTTGATCCAGTCCTCCGAAGCGCCCCCGACATTTTTACGGTTTACATTATGAGCTCGTATCCGTGTTTTGAAACCATAAATAGAGAACAACTTTTTTTATTTTGGTAATAACTCCTCCTCGGGACAACAACCTATACAAGGGCGGGCGAGACAAAAAAAATTACACGCATAACGGAGACAAGTGTGATGAATAAATGATCCTAATGCGTTGGTGTATTAAACAAGTTTTTTGGGGTCAGTGGTCGTAAATCGACTGTACACACGCATTTTCAAACTTCTTGACTTGAAAAAACACCATTGGAATTTAAAACGTTCTGGATAAAATATCTATAAAATTTACGACCTGTTGATTCCGATTTTTTTTAAAAAGGAAGTCCTAGTTAAATGGAAAAAAAAAACAGTGGACAAAAAATGTTTATGATACTACAACGATCCGAGTTTCAGCAGTCTCTTCAATTTGGTCTCATGCCATATCATGTCAGCATTGAATGGAGTAGAATTTTTTTTTAACAGGCGTACCCGCTATACTTTAAACTTAATTCAAAAAATTATTCTTTATTTGTAAGGTCTTGGTTTAGAAATGAAAAAGTTAACGTACCGAGCGGGAATCGAACCCACGGCCATCTCGACCTACAACCTTTCAAATTTTCCCACCATTTTTCAAATGTCGCGTAATCAGGATTCGATTCTCGGCAAAATATGAAAATCTTTGGTGTCCGATTGGATCGAAAACACGATAGCTGAAGCAGTAAGTGCAGCGGCGTATTTAGCCGAAGGTCGTGGGTTCGAATCCCGCTCGTGACTTTTTCACTTCAACCAAGACTTTACATATAAAGAATTAACTGAAAAAAGTAATTCGGTCAATCAGATCACCAAATATAATAAGCATAATTCAATCTCTCGGTTGTTAAACATATACATATAACTAGCAATTTGTACTGTATGTTTTGTTAAACGAAAACTTTTTTTAAAATTCAGCGCTAAACAGACATAACGATTAGAAAGGCAAATGATGTTAGTTTCCTCGTAGACGTGTGCTGGCCGTCAGCATGTTTTACTTTCACGACGGCCGGCATTGAAGAAGGATGATGTGTTAACTTCAGATGCCGGAGACATTTATGTACTTTTTCTTTTCGTTTCTTTTTCCATTATGTAGAGCAGGTCTTGTTTTTTCTCTTTTCTAAATGGGCTCGACTAATGCGAGAAATACTCTTATCGTATTATTTAATAGCGGGAAGTTTGAATACCGATTTCCTGCAATTATTTTTACGAGTACTAACTGACCCGTATAAAGCCCGTGGAAAAATTTATTCTTCGTTGTACCAGGCTGTGTCAAACCTCAGCAAACATTACTCAAAAAACAATTTAGTCAGATAGTTAAACTTCCTTAACTTCCAAATCCTATAAACCTTTCTTAAAATGCAATTATTAAAAGAAATTACAAAAGACAATAAAGTTTGAGTACAAATAATTTTGAAAAATGAACCTAAAGTGTCATAGTTATAGATCATCACTTCGCTGGGTTCGTCTTTTTTTATTTACTGACTAAATGAGCTATAAAATGCTTAGCCTATTATACGCTTTTAGTTGGCTTAATTAACCAAAGTAATTACTTTAATTATTATGGGAATTATGGTCGGGTTAAAAAATTAGTGTCACGAGCGAGGCTGGGAACCACGACCTCTGGATCAGTACTATTCCGGAGGTCGTGGGTTCGAGTCCCGCTCGTACAATTTTCCAACTCGACCGTACTTTGCATAATAATTAAATAATTATTCGGAGATCGTGAGATGCGATCTGGTGTGATGTAGGTTTCAGAAAAACATTTTCTTTATCGTGCCGATGTTTCGAGCTTTATTGAGATCATCGTCAGGGCCTTGGAACCTGTGTTGACTTTCTTCCCAACCCTTTCAAAATCCAATATATATATATATATATATATATATATATACATAAAATATATAAATAATATAAATACATAAAACAGCAATATCTCAACGTATAGGAATGTAAAATATATTTTGCATTGTATAAATTCACTTTTCTACATGCTATATGTATTTTCTAAATGTAAACTATGTTTGTAAATCCGAGGCCCTGAAGATGTTTTCAATAAAAGTCGAAACGTTGGCACGATAAACAACACGTTTTTCTGAAACCCAAAACCCACCAGACTGCGTATCACGATCTCTTAATAATTATCGATTAACGTTCACTAATCACCTCTCAAAATGATTAAAGTTCATCGCCTCTGTTGAAAATTTTAAAGTTTTACTACTTAGGGCAAAATTTGCCAAATTAGCCAACCTAATTTAAGACCGGTGCATTATTAATCTAAAATTTATTTATTTTCTTATTAAAGTAAACTAATAGAAAATAGTCTAGAGAGAGCCTCCATATGATCCTAGACAAGAAAAAATTAAAAATTAAAATAGAAAAAATTGAAATAACCATGGCTTTAAGGAAACGCTATTGGAAAAATAGATCCAACGTGGATGCCTCGTTTTGAATAAACCAAAACTAAAGATTAAATCTCCAAATCGAATCATTCCTCAATGTTTAACCGTTAGTTTTCGAAATGGCGTGCACAGGATTCAGGAGATAATTTGTGTATACTTTCTTGGCCCCTTGGCACCCCTGGAATCCGGGTCAGTGTGATCTACCGTCCGGGGGCGACCTGTCTTTTTTTTGCCCCAGTGACCTTCTCAGGCCGGATCGGATTATTCTATTCGCCCCGAGGGGTGGATCACGTAACGTTCAACGGATGGCCAGAAATAACTGTCTTTGAGATATTCCTTCCCTATTCATGAAAATCTAAAAACGTTATATCATACTGTCTTGAGCTTTTGACTAATAATAATATTAAATTATATAGATTTTTTGTTTTTTGACGTGGACTAAAGAAAAGCGTGCGCAGGGTCCATCTAAATATAGCTCTCTCTTATAGTTTATACTTTCATATCTAGTTTTTTATTAGCCATCTTGAACTTCCTTTTTCGCTAATTTTCTACCTTTCTAGAAAGCTTTGTGATTTAACTATACTACAAAATTAGTTTACATTATACAATCAATATCATTATTATTACCCCATCTTTCTTGAACTGCAGGGTTCAACCGAAATACCAATTTTATTAGGTTTCCTGTTCCGCATGAACAAATAAATTCTTTTTAATTAATTAAGGTTTTGGTTTAGATAAAAAAGTCAGTGTCACGAGCGGGATTCGAACCCACGACCTTCGCCACTGCTGTAACCACTTCGATCCTCTCGGACATCAACGCGCCATCTCATCCTGCAACCTTACTAATTTTCCCTCCTTTTTTGCCATTTGTAATTTAAACCAAGACCTTACATTAAAAAAATAGTTTTTATATAGTCTATGATAATATGCGATCGACTATGGTAACTATTGGGTGTCTTCGGATAGTCACCAATTATATCTTTCATCGTGGTCCGCCTATTATCGCTGTTTGCAACGATAAATCCATACGCCTCCGTAAAGGATTAATAAAATATAATTTATCATAACAGACGACTTTTTTTTGAAATGGATATGTATTACGGCTGGGGGTCAGTCCGAAAGTTTAACACGGAAACTGTTACCACGCCCGTGCGTGTGTGCACTGTTTACCAAGGTTACGCGAGAACTAATTGGTGAGCAGGTGTTTTTAAAATCGCGACGCAATTGATTCTTATGACGCGACGCCTTTGTCGCATGTGACGCCACGCGATTGACGTCTGTGACGCGACGCGGTTGTAATGAGTTTCCAAATAAAAACGATCCTCAAATTAATAAATAATTGTTCCCTGATAATTTGCGGGTGTGTTTAAATAGCCATCATAAGAAGTAGTACAGATGTATCTGCATGCAGTGTTGATACTCGTCATTTTTTTAGGAAGCAATATAGCCAAAAATAATATATTTATTTAGATAACTGAAGACTTAAAACTTGCGCAGATTTATTTACATCGCTTTAAATAAACTTAGAAGTTGAAAATTTTATCTTTCAGATGAAGAAATGCAGAATTTTATAACGTATTAAAAGAAATCCTTTTTGATCAATCGAAAGAAGCATTTTTAACAAGAGGAAATAATAACATAAGCCGCTATCTTGGTTATTAGCCTCACTTATTTTTTTTAAACTGTTCGGAATCATCATCCCGATCGGGCAATAACCAGACCGGGATTGGCAATGGAAGACCTACTACACTCTGACGTTCCCGGAATAGTTTTTCACATCGTAACAAAAGGATATAATTTAGCAAGGTCGGTAGATGTTCTTCGGCACAGATTTTTTCACCGCAAGGACGCGCTTCCCCGCGTCGACGGCCTGACGGATGGAAAAAAGAAAAAAAAGGACTTTCATGTCAATCCCGTTTTTAAAACTGTGCCTCTTGAATCGTTTCTTCCTTTTTACCGTTTTAAATGTGTTCGAAGCATTTGAGCAATTCCCATTCAAAAAATTCGTAGCAAGGGATAAGGATAAAAGAGGCAGCCTCAAGGCCTTCTGTACTTCGACCTGAGTAGATTTATTTTGCTTCCTTGTTGCAAGAATAAACCTTCAGAGAAACATAAAATGTGCACTGCGGTTTCCTCCTCTTCCTGGTAGTATCTGCATAGTATTTGTCCTGTCATTAATCCCATCCGTTCTTTATCGATTGCCTTCCAGTAAGTGCCAAACTCGATAGTTATGCCTAGATCCTCCAGAGAAGAATATTGGGGCGGACTGTAAAAAGACTGAAACTCTGATGCTGGTTGCAAGTACGCAATGGTACAAAACCTTCAGAATACTTCACACTAGATAGTCAACCATTTGAGACACGAAACCTACATAGACCTTCAGAGAAACAGAAAATGTGCTCTGCGGTTTCCTACTCTTCTTGGCAGTATCTGCACAGTGTTTGTTCTGTCTGTACTCCTTTCCAATACATGTGCTTTCTTAAGTGGCACTGTCTTGTCAGGAGTTAGGGGTGGGGCATACGAGCCGTTGCACAATGCGGGCCCGACCATTCGGAGTGGACAAGCGGGGAGTGATGTTGTCTTTGGCCCTTAGGGGCTGGGACCCCTCTTTTCAGCATTTCTACTTTTTAGTACAATTGTATTTTGGAGTAGGAGCAATGATTGGCATTCCTAATATGGCATGTGCCTACATCTCCTCCCTCCGTTTTCATTGTTTATTTACATGGTCTATGCTTGCAGATGGTTGTCCATTTATAAGCCTGTAGGATGCTGCTCTGGCTTCCCCTTGGATTAAAATAGGGAATAGTGTGAGGTTTAACAATACTTCTAGAGCCGCGGTTGGCGTTGTGCTCATGTTATGTTAGCAAAAGTAAGAACTTGTAGATTTAAATCAAATATCCAGATTATTTAGTGAATAAAAAGAAAAAAAAGAAAAACAATAAAATTGTAGTAGGTCCATCATGATCGATAGGATGTATGAAACATCGTATTAACTTCTTGGCTAGTTCGAAAATGGCAGACGCTGGCGGTGCCCGTTTTTGACGACTAGGCGATTTATTATGCACGAAATAGTTTTGCAAAACAAAACGTGTCCCAAAAACTGAGCTTGACGAATCGGAGCTTTTCCCCTCCGCTCGGATGACACTGGGCGAATCCTCGTTAAAGTTATTCAGCCCTCAAATGAAACCATGACATCAGTCATTTTTATTTCAAGCCGTCCATTGACGCCTTTTCATGGCAGACGTATTCCAGAGATGGCAATAAATCTTATCGTAATCCGTCTTTAGAAGGAGGCCGCGGCTAAATTCGTGAAAAATCACCGTCGACGTCCTTTTAAAAACGAACAACTGAAATATCACGGATGATATTTTATCAACGTTTCACCATGGCTACGTGACAAACGACGTCGATTTTTCACCAGAACAAACCAATTTAGCCTAGTTTACACCAATATACTACCTTAGAACAAAGCCTTGGATAAATTTGAATCAGTAACTAAATACTAAATAATTTGGGAAGGAAAGAGGAACCAAACATCTAAACCATCCCAAGGATGAATAATATGGGAGTCTCATACTAAGCTTCATGAAATTGGACTCCGGGCACAAGAAATTATCAAAAATGCATTAAAAGGAACCAGTGCTTTGCAGTGTGGGTGCTAAGGGAAAAGAGCTAACCGATGAAATGCGAATGGTGCACGGAGTCTGATCAATCTCTGATCTCTAGATAGAATCTCTGAAATTCGTATTGGATCGGAAAATAGAACTTACCACGAGACGTTTAAAAACAAGTAACATAAGAATTGTGATGTTTGTGGGTAAAATACATTTCTACCAGGGGAAGCACTGAGATGGCTCATAATATGATATGTACCTGACTATAAAAAAAAAATTAACAAAACTGAGCCTTGCTGGCTTTACATGTTTGATAAGACAATCATGACTTCTGAGGAGATTTGCAGACAGTGCATAAAGAGATTATGGTTCTTAAGGTCCATTGTGTAGCTTGCCATAACCTGGAAGCTAATAGTTGAAACAATGTATTTCGGCAGTAAGCCATCATCAGTGGTGTGTATTGTACCATTTTCCTGTCCTTTTTTATAAAATTGTACAGTTTATGTTGATTCTACGAAGTGATGAATCTGTTGGCCGTTCATCCTGGTCCGCCAGTCCTTGCTGTTTTGGCCTGTTAGACGCGTTTCAGCTTCAGCTTGCCGTCTTTATTGGTAGGTTTGCGGGTTAATTTTCGTTTTTCCAGTCGTGCCATTTTTTACGGAATTATCATATTTCTCCCTGAGGTCTGCCAAATAATGACCCGTAGCAGGGTTGTTTTCAGTCGTTCTGGTCCGCCTATCCTTGCTGTTAGTCTATCAGAAGCATGCCATTTTCATCGTTGAGTCTGGACAATTTCCCTTTTATGTGCAAGGCGTCGAGGTTATCTTTGTTTGTGGTCTATATTTGAGATCAGCGGTTCTTTTTTTAAAATTGGTATTCTCCGAAGTTTGGATTATTTTGATTAAATCCTATTATTCTACTGTATTATTGAATTTATGTATGTTCTATTTGTTTATTTATGATTCTGCGATACTCAATGAGCTTTCGTAATATACAATATTTAATATTTCAACTTCATTTTGTATTATAAAAAAAAACAAGTTCAATAACCTTCCCGATCAGGTTAGCTAACATCATTCCTTCAACGAACACTTCCGTACAGTGTTGATCTATTGTTCAAAATAATGAGATAAAACCTTGAAAAAGTCGATGGAAAAAGATATAACACATCGAAATTCAATATGCGATAAATCCGCAATTTGATGTTTTTCGTGATCGGTCAAGTAATGGGGAATTTTCTCAAAGGACATTTCACTGTTTGTACCATTCTCCTTGCCATTTCAACGTACGACGTGACGGTAAATGAAACGTGCAAGTTACTAAATTTAATATGGTAATTTATTCGACTCGTTACATATTAACATAAACTCTCATCGCCATTAGGTATGAAACTGAAGCATAAGAAGGTACAATTTATTGGAACATGTTAAAGCGTTGAACTGGAGAAGAACAAGCAATTAGAATTCACAACCTGAATTATTCACGCGTTCACGCTGTAAAAATTTCGGGAGGACCGTGTAAAATTAATATTTATGTATTAAAAGCAGAATAAACAAAAAGTAATTTCACTAGAGTTTCGCGAATGAAGATACAAACAATGACGAAACTTTGTACAAATCATTCCATGCGCTATGTCAGTATTCGAACCCAGAACTAGCAATAGCCTAACAAACAAAAAATGTTTTGTTTATATACAACTTTGTTCGTCAAATTAACCTGTTTTAACCTAAAATTAACTCTTTTTAATTTGAAATTAATCTTTTTTTTTTAAAATATTGAAAACAAAGATGCTATGAAATATAAACTTGTAATGAAAAATTCCTTTATATGTATTCGGGATATTTTACTAGATAATAATTGAGTTCTTATAGGACCATTTAAAAAATTGATTACATATAAAATTAAAAACTATGGCTTATTTCCGTCAAATTAACCACATTTAGATAAAAGTTAACCCTTTTTAATTTGTAACGAACCCATTTTTGTAAGCATAAAAATCATGGGAGATATGAAATATAAACATGTAAAGTAAAATTCTTGAGTGTATTACGTTTTTTTAATAAAATTATTGGCCTCTGATGAGAACGTACTAAAATTAAGTAAATTCAAATGAAATATTATAGTTTTTTCCGTCAAATTAAACCTTTTTAAATTCATTAACTTCTTCTTAATTTCAAACTACTTCTTTCATTAAAGAATTTAAAAAACCTATAACATGTTATGAAATAAAAGTATGTAAAGTAAAATTTAATTATTTATTTATAATATTTAATTTTAATTTAATTAATCGTAAGTTTTTTTATTATTGAAAAATAAGAAAGGTTAATTTTAATTGAAAAACCTACAGATCAAATTAAATTGAAAAAATAAATAGTGTTTCTAGTTATTCGACACTTTTTAAGATATCAAATAATTATTTTATAAATCAATTTGAATTAATTAACTTTTATTATTTTTTAATTTTCTAATAAAAACGAGAATTCGTTTCGTCATATGTAATTTTTTATAATATTTAATTTTAATTTAATTAATCTTCAGTTTTTTTATTATTGAAAAATAAGAAAGGTTAATTTTAATTGAAAACCTACAGATCAAATTAAATTGAAAAAATAAATAGTGTTTCTAGTCATTCGACACTTAACACACAATTTAAATTAATTAATTTTTATTATATTTTTAATTTTCTAATAAAAACGAAAATTCATAATTTTCATACGTATTTCCGGTAATATTTAATTTTAATTTTATTAATTTTTAGTTAATTTTCTAAAAAGTCAATTAATTTATATTTTAAAAAAATGGCAAATATACTGAAAAATAAAAATTATACTTTTTTTCATTTTAATTGAAATTAATTTTCATAAAATTTTAAAAGCCAAATTATTTTGTATGGATAAATATCCCAAATTAAAAGAACAATCAATTGTATTAGTTTTAATTTTATAAAATGCACTAATTTTAATTTTAATTAATTTTGATAAGAATTTTTAAAACCAAATGATTTTATATTGATAACAATCTCAAATTAATAGAATAATTATTTGTTGATTATTTGGAAATCGTGAAATGCGGTCGGAAGTGATGTAGGTTTCAGAAAAACATTTTCTTTATCGTGCCACGTTTCGAATTTTATTGAGATCATCTTCAGGGCTCAAAGTGTTTGTTTTCTGAATGATTGCACCATTCTTGCGTGTTATTTTTAATTTTGTTTATTGATACCATACGATTCATTTTCATATGGTCTTGTAAGAACCCAATTATTTCTTTTTTTTTTTTCTTTCATGATTGTATTTCATACAATCTCCTAAGTTTTTAATGTGTCAGATAAAGGGTGATTTTGAAGTTGGAATTTTTTTAAATTCAAAACTTTGGAGACGTGTAAAAATTCATCTTACAACTGACTTTGTGTTTTATTTCTTTGGGGAAAAAGTAATGAAACATTACAGAAGAAGACGAGAAATATATCGAAGCCAAAAGAAATTCACATTTTGGTCAATAGGGTTTTTTTTTTTAAATTAACATGACATGTAAGATAGCCTAGGATTTACTTTTATTCAGACATTTTTTCTAAATGTATACCTAAGCTATGTACAGGTGTAGTAAAACAGTAAATACGAGTAAATATAAAAAAATTGATGAAGGTATAATTTATTAGTAAAAATTACTGCCATTGTATATGAAATATTAATAGATAACATAATTTTATTAGTGAAATTTAAAATTTCTTTTTTAAAACAAATCTGCGAAATTAATTTTACAACTATGTTCCGAATCTGACATCCAGTTTCATCATGATAAGACGAGCGTTCTTTCCAGAAGACAAAGATGCTTATCAGTCTGAATCACTCGTGTATTCTTTATTAGAGCATGCAATTTTTTTTTCAAGTTCATTATTCTAGGAAATTATGACAAGAGGATTGAGGACTGCGATGGTCCCCGCCCTTAAATCGAACGGATAATCGCATTGTACTTTCTCGGGCACGCTGACAGTCGTGAGTTTCCTCGGATTGGAGGTCAACGAAGTTTTGATCCAGCCGTTCATAAAGGGGCTATCTTTTCTTTTTACTTTCATCGCGAAGCATGTGTCCTGAAAGAAAACTCGGGTTTGATGCCTTTTTCAAAAGCGATTCTAGGGCAAGGACGTTATAATTTCAACGCTATGGTGCCTTCCTAAACCGTCTTTTAAAAAAATAACCAGTTAACCATTGTAAGGCCAAGCAATTGTGGATTGAACCTGTTATTTGATGACTTTAAAAAATAGAAGCGCGTTTACTTTTTTTTTATATGTTCACGCCTACCGTTTAAATGCGACCAGACCGTTTCAGATTTTCCTGCACGTACTTCCTCCCGTTTTCGGTCTATTATATCATAAATAAACCTATACGGTCTGCACATACGGTATCGAACCGCGTCGAAATTTATATCTTTTTTCCATCTACAAAAAATCTTTCAAACCTAAATTCTTTCTAGCTAAGGAAAAAGATCGAATTGAAAGATGCACTATTGATTTTTCCCTTCAACAATACTTCTCATAGTTTTACAGCCTAAAATAACGTTCAACCAAAAATGTGCAATTGCTCGAATAAACAGCTATAATTGTTCAGAAATGTATTACTTAATGGTTTTTTTTTTATTAGGGCAACGTGAGAGTTCTTTATGATGATGATTGATGGTACTAGGACACCCTTGGAGAAGGAAGGACGTTCCGCTCCTCCCAAATCTGTCTCGGCTCGGTTCCCTATTCTCTTGTTTTCTCTACACTTTTTTTTTTGCCAAATTCGCCTACCAAGGTTTTCTTCGCAAGGTGATTCCGGTTGTAAAACAATGGCCGATGAGCTCATTCCGTTTTTATTGTCTTTCCACGGAAAATTCACCAGTCCCATTCGCTCCTCTCCTATCTTCCCGTCTCGAGAGGTAAATACCGAAGAGTATCCTTTGAAACCTTCATTGTCATTTTCCTCAGGTTTTCCTAGGTCCTAAAAACCAATGTTCCTATGATGAACTCAAGTTCAAAATGTTCATGGCAAATACGAGACAGAAAAATATGTGATATTGAAAAAAAAACAGACACCATAAACTAAAAGAGAACAAGAGAGCCTAAGGCTTTGATTTCCATGCGATCAATTTTTATGTGATTTTTTCTTCTCAAAAAAGTGTACATTTTTCTACAAATCAATATGTACGTCGTAAAGTCTTACCGTTCATTCGATTATGCTTAAATACTTGGTTATTTGTTCAAGGGAGAACATCAAAACCGAAAAGATCCTAAAGAATTCTAAATTACTTTCTTGCCTGGGTCAAAAATCAATCGTTCTTTTGGTAAATTCAGGCTCAGGACAAGTAAGAAATATAAAGTTACGTGGCTACATAAAATTCTAAAAAATTCCAAGGAAATCTGGAAGACCATTTTGTTCAATGTTGAAAGCAGTGATGTCGTGATTTTTCCTGAAAATCGTTCACAGTTTTCTGCAGATAAAATTAATTTTACTTGAACAAAATTGGAGATGCTATATATTCTTTGCCGTGACCAATGTTCTAGTGATGACTCAAAGGATCCTGAAGATACTTCTTAAAGCCGAGAAAATGAAATCCCAAAAACAAAGAAGAACGCACTTAAAAGATATTAACGTAATTTAAAACTGAAATTCTATCCATCGTGGGAACTCTGTCGTAGTGTTGCTTCCTTAAGAAGCTACCCGGGACTTTGCTTTAACAGTTAAGTTATTTCTATCTAAAGTTTATTTGGCTTAGAGCCGAGGTAATGAAATTCCGAAAAAAATAAACAAAAAACTTAACAAAACATACGCGAAAGTCTCAAAACGAAATACTTTCCGGGCTAGGACCAGAGATGCAGCGAATTTTTCTGAATATGCTTTACTGCACTCTTTTATCAGTCAGGTCAAATGTTTTGCCAAGAAAATTAATAAGGCATAGAGCCGAGAAAACGAAAATTACGTTAAAAAAAGAACAGGATTAAATGAAAAACTACCATGAGTTTATAGAATCATCCAAGGACCAGGAGCATTTTTTTATCAGCTAGGTCAAGTATTTCTCAAGAAAGTTGATAAGGAATAGAGCCCAGAAAATAAAAATTACGAAAAAAAGAACAGGATTAAAAGAAAAACTACCATGAGTTTATAGAATCATCCAAGGACCAGGAGCATTTTTTTTTTATCAGCTAGGTCAAGTATTTCTCAAGAAAGTTGATAAGGAATAGAGCCCAGAAAAGGAAAATTACGTTAAAAAAGAACAGGATTAAATGAAAAACTACCATGAGTTTATAGAATCATCCAAGGACCAGGAGCATTTTTTTATCAGCTAGGTCAAGTATTTCTCAAGAAAGTTGATAAGACATAGA
>CM077112.1:13380385-13398026 GCA_039619505.1 Cimex hemipterus
ATCATCCAAGGACCAGGAGCATTTTTTTATCAGCTAGGTCAAGTATTTCTCAAGAAAGTTGATAAGGCATAGAGCCCAGAAAATAAAAATTACGAAAAAAAGAACAGGATTAAATGAAAAACTACCACGAGTTTATAGAATCATCCAAGGACCAGGAGCATTTTTTTATCAGCTAGGTCAAGTATTTCTCAAGAAAGTTGATAAGACATAGACCCCAGAAAATAAAAATTACGAAAAAAAGAACAGGATTAAATGAAAAACTACCATGAGTTTATTGAATTCGAATTTCCTTCTATCCTAGGATCAGTGTTGTAATTAATCTTTCTGAAGATGCTGTACTGCATTTTTTACAAGTCGAGTGTTTGTCAAGAAAATTCTAAGGCATAGGGTCGAAAAAAACGAAAATTACATAAAAAACCAGCACAGGTTTAAATGAAAAACTGCCAAGATGAATTGAATCTTGAATCTCTTTGAATCTTTGAAAATCTGAATTGAAAATGAAAATGGAAAAAAAATCTCTTTAAATGGATTGAACCTTGAGAATCCGAAATTCCTTCTATCCTAGGACCAGTGTTGTAGTAAATCTTTTTGACGATGCTTTACTGCGTTTTTTCTTTTTTTTTTTGTAATCAGGTAGGTCAAGTCTTTTTCTCAAGAAAGTAGATAAGGCATAGAGCTAAAAAAATGAAAATTACGAAAAAAAAAGAACAGGATTAAATGGAAAAACTACCAAGAATTTGTTGAATCCGAAATTTCTTCTTTCCTAGGACCAGTGTTGTGGTTAAACTTTCTGAAGATGCTTTACTGCACTTTTTTTATCGATTAAGTAAATTTCTTCCCGCAAATATGTATTAAGTTTAGAGCCAAAAAAACATAAAGAAAGAACAAAAGAAGCGAAAATTTAACCCAAAAAGATGGTAAGAAAGTCTAAAAAAAAATTCCTTCCATGCTGGAATAGTTAGTTGTAGTAAATCTTTCTGACGATTTATCAATCGACTTAAAGTCCATAATGCTTATTTAACATTCGAGACTACATAGAAAACAAATCTACACTAGAGACAAAAATATACGAAGGAAATTGCCTACTGCCAAAACGGACCGACCAGACTAAAAAAGTTCATAATGTTTAGTGCAAATGCGAGTCATGAGTCAAGACATAGAATAGAAACACTAAATAATCGAGCATAATTAAGCAGCTTGATAAGATCAGACTCATAAGGGGATGTGTATTGGGAAAATGCGTTTGATCATGAGCAGTCCCTAATTAGCACAAGTTTTATACAGAAAGTATGTTTACATAAATATTTTTGTTACAATTTGTTGTTTAGAAAGTGATGAGATTTAATTATAAAAGAAATTACTATGTGTAAAATAATAATAATAATTTAAATTCCCTTTCACTTTGAAATATGTTATTAATCTTTCTAAATGCTAAAAATAATATTTGCCATTTCCGTTCAATAAATACACCACGATGCCAGCCTAATTCTTAAATTAACGTAATTAAGTTTTATAAATAGGTGTGTTATACACAGATCGGCAGGTCGAATTAGCCTAGATGTTGGGAAAGGACGAGGGGCTCACGCGAAGCATTGTCGATACGGCTTACTTTCTCACGGAAATTATAAAAAAAACCTGACCCTTCCACGCAGATGGTATCGAATCAACTGACAAACTCGCTAATCTAGGTCGCAATTAATATGGCTAACCCGAGATCGGACGGCTTTCCATTGAAGGATCGTGAGAATCTGGCAGGTAGACAAAATTGTTTTTAATTATAGCCGGCAATCCGTGAGGAAAATCTTGAAAATGGGTAGGAAGTGGTTTTTATGATTTGAAATTGCAACGCGACGGTGTAGGCTTCTGATGTCAGATAAACACGGAAAAACGGTATAGCGAAATCACGGAAGAGCAAAGGTTATTAGGGAGATTTTGCGTAACGTTAGCGTGAACGGTAACACAAACTTGATTGAACTGGACCTACTCAAATTTAACGGAACGCTATCTGAAATACCGTGCTTGTTAACGGATTTCAGTAAAGTCAACAAAATGCTTTTGATGAATTTTAAATTGCAACGAGATGGAGTACTCGTTTCATGTCACATAAACACGTAAAAATAGTTAAAGCGAGGAGAATAGGGAACCACGGAACAACTAAGGTTATTACAGAGATTTTGCATAACGTTAGCGTTAACGTTAACATGAACTTGATTGAACTGGACCTACGCAAATTTAGCGGAACGCTATATGAAATACCGTGCTTGTTAACGGATTTTGATAAAGTGAACAAATTGGGTTTTATTAATTACATTGCAACGAGGTGGAGTACGCTTTTCATATCAGATAAACATGTAAAAATAGTTATAGCGAGGAGAATCGGAAATCAAGGAAGAAATGAGGTATTAGAGAGATTTGGCGTAACGTTAGCTTGGACGGTAACACAAACTTCATTGAATTGGACATGCGCAGATTTAACGGAGCGCTATCTGAAATACCGTGCTTGTTAACAGATTTCGGTAAAGTCAAAAAGTGGTTTTTATGATTTGAAATTGCACATTGAAAACAGAAAAATTGTACAGGGATGAGAATCGGAAACCAGGGAAAAAAGAAGTATTAGAGAAATTTTTCATAACGTTAGCGTGAACGGTAAAACAAACTTGATTTACTTGGACATGCGCAGATTTAACGGAACGCTATATGGTATACCGTGCTTGTTGATGGATTTAGGTAAAGTCAAAAACGTGCTTGTTAAGAATTAAAACTGAAACACGACAGAGTTCGCTTTTGATGTCAGATAAACGCGGAATAATACTTGGAAATCTCGGAAGGTTATCAGCGAGATTTTGCATAACGTTAGCGGTAACGGTAACGCAAACTTGATTGAATCATCAGAAGTCAATTTACACCTCACATTATAAATAAATGTGATTACAATGAAACATTTTTAAACCTCTAAAAACTTAAAAAACAACAGATAAAAATAATTATAACCTTTAATAAATTTAATTATAAAATTAAAATTAAAAAGTCTGACTAGATTTTTTTAATGTAGGAATGTAAACAATGATGATCAGCATCAGGATTGACACAGTGAACATTAAAAAAAGCTTAATAAAATCACTGTAGATGTCGCTTCTTAGATTAAATAAGTCAACATCTTAAATATTTCCTTTATAAATCTCCTCTTCAAGACTTTTCCTTGTCACTTCATAAAAATTTATGTTACAGTTTGCATCGTTGTGATATTTCAAAACTAAAATGTAAAGAGCAGCCTCAAAAAATATCAAATTTTGTCGGACAAAACAATACCTAAGTGAAAGAGGTGCGGTACGATTGTCCTGACGTGGGTCGAGTAGAAACTGCTTTAACAAAACATCACCACGACACAAGCCATTTATGACAATGAAACATGTAAATTGATTTCTCTTAATTTATTGATGTATTGTCTGCCTAATTGTTATTGTAAGCTTAAACGGTTATAATTGTCTGTGGAGCTCTGAAGAAGTCGCAATGAAGGTCGAAAGTTACAATACTCACTGCTTCGTGAACGCAACAAAAATGGTGATATCTTGACGGTCGATTCATAAAATTGTTTATTTTGTAGTTAATGATATTGGGTTGTGGGATGTGCAATAATACAGAAAATAGCGTAGTGCTCAATTCTTCAGTTTGCCGACTTTTCTAGTGGTTTGCATTCTTTTTTCAAGGCAACGCTGGAATATATGTAGAGCTGCTTTTGTCCACTTTGTCCATGATTAAAATCGTAGCTGTAATTCGTTTCGAAGCGGTCATTCTTCAATTTTTTTAATTAGGAAATCGGACGAGACTGAAAGGAGTAAAAGATTTCCAAATGAAAAGTGCATCACTTTAAACCCCTTGACAGGTAATTAGAGTAATACAGGCATGAAAAAATGAAGAAAAAAAATTGAACAACGACCACTTCGGAATGAATTGAGACGAGGATTTTGTTGCTAACACCGGAAAAAAGTGGGCAAAAACGGTTTTACCTTTATTCCAGCGTTGCCTTGAAAAAAGAATGAAAACCATTCGAAACGTTGGCAAATTAAAGAATCGAACACTACGCTGTCTTCTGTATGAGTGAACATCCCACAACCCAGCTTCGTGGAATATAACAGTAATAAATAAAAGATAGTTATAGTTAACATTTAACGATTCGTTTTCGTGACTGTCTTTTTTCCTTTTTCTTTTTTTTTCTGGCGGTATATGGTTAATGGTTTAATTGGCTTACAGCATTAAAATTTTTAGCTGTTGTATATACAAACAAAAACGACAGTAAGACCCAAAACAATCTTATGTAAAGCCAAAATCGATAATGCCACGACAATTGTGCAAAAGCTAAAATTCTAATAGACAGGTATGGAAGATGTTTATAAGTACATACTTATAAATATGGTTAATCAATCAATCATATGGTTAATTAACTGCACTATTTTACTTTAGTTTAATTTTTATAAAATTGCTAAGCTAAAAGCTAAGCTAAAGATGTTTTTTAAATGGAATTTTGAACTTCACATCTTCAATTTCATTTGAATTGAACTTACCACGCCCGGTAACTAATGTTTATCAATCTTTCAACGTTAGAGCTTTTACTACTATCAGGGACTTACCATTTGATCAATTTTTCCATCAATCAAGCGACAATCCTATTACGAAGCCTTTGTTTCAGGCTTGAGTCCCCCAGGAAACTTAGCGTTAGCGGTAAACCCTTTATGCAAAAAGTCTTCGAATAGCGTCACTCCACTTGAATGACGTTAAATATAATCGAAGATCGTGGGTTCGAAACCCGTTCGTGACACTAGGTTTTTCATCTCAACCAAGGCCTAAATAAACTTAAATGGTTTAATACAACGTTGAACTTGAAATAGCGGAAACGTTATGCGAAATCTCTTTACTATATAATTAGCGGTTACTTAAAAATCTACGAAGTAACTAAACGCTAACAACTAAATATGAAATGTTTTACATAAGAACCTTAAAAAGTTCAGGTTGTATATTTTGAACTTTCCTGGGAGGTTCAAGTTTTTCGTTATTTGACATCAACATATTAAATGATCCAACGATCTATCTTAAAAATTGTAAATCTTTTGTCTTGAAGGGGTAATTCTTTTGTGAATCAAGTGGGAGTGAGCAAAATTTCCGTGTCAGAGGTTCTTTTTAGCACACTTTCGTTTTCTGAGAGTATTTTTACCTTTTTAGTCGAGATTCACTGTGGGTTTCTTTCCCCGGCCATCGGTGTTTTTCAGTCAGTTCTAAATGCAAAGAGAGTCGCATGAAAGCAATTTGCATTCGATTTACCCCACCGAATCGATGGTTATCCCAGGCTATACTTATTTCAATTCAATCGGCGCCGCGTGTAACTCCAGTCACTCCCAGGAGCCAACGCTGGCAATCCTTTATTTTTTCCACTTTCTCCCCCACGAAAACACTCAAGAGTGATTTATTGGGCGGGATTTATCGTCTGATAATTTATGAGGAAGGGATCATTTTAACATGTAACCACTTGCTTTATACACTTTTCTCCAATTATAAGACGACCTGGAAGTACGTCGATTTACTGAAAAATGTATACAGCACTTTTCAGTCAAATGAAACTTTGATCAACCAAAGGAAACCATTTTTCCAGTGTCAACACAATTACAAGTACTGGCTGTATCAATTATGTTTTAGGCTTAACGTTAAAACTACCTGCAGCTGACACTGCAGTTGATGGTCTCTGGAAGGTCAGTTGATGTTGGTAGAATTGCTTAACATATTTCTCGCACTTCATTAAACTTCGACGGGCTAGATGTAGAAAAGTTTGATGAATAAAGCTCTTCTCAAAACAAAAGTTCTCTCACCTATGCCTTACGATTCAATTATGTAATTTTCAATCATCATAAAAATTATTGTTAGTACTATAATGTCATTTATTTAATCCTCTGAGTAATTATTATCATTAGTTTTTAGGTTCCATTTGCTTGAAAAATGGTTTCATTTGTTTGAAAAAAAGGTTTCATTTGCTTGAAAAATGTTTTTGTTTAAATTGAAAAAGGTTTTCATTTAATTAAATAAAAGTTTCATTTGATTGAAAAATGGATTAATTTGCTTGAAAAAAAGGTTTCATTTGATTGAAAAATGGATTAATTTGCTTGAAAAAAAGGTTTCATTTGATTGAAAAATGTTTTGTTTTTTAATTGAAAAATGGTTTCATTTGCTTGAAAAATGGTTTCATTCGATGGAAAAAAGATTTCATTTGATGGAAAAATGGTTTCATTTGTTTGAAAAACAGTTTTATTTGCTTGAAAAAAGGTTCCATTTGCTTGAAAAATGGTTTCATTTGCTTGAAAAAAGTTTCACTTGATTGAAAAAGGTTTCATTTGATTGAAAAATGTTTTGTTTTTTAATTGAAAAATGGTTTCATTCGATTGAAAAAAGGTTTCATTTGATGGAAAAAAGATTTCATTTGATGGAAAAATAGTTTCATTTGTTTGAAAAACAGTTTTATTTGCTGGAAAGAAGGTTCCATTTGCTTGAAAAATGGTTTCATTTGATTCAAAAAAGGTTTCATTTGATTGAAAAATGATTTCATTTGCTTAAGAAAAGGGTTTCATTTGATAAAAAAAGGTTTTCATTTGCTTGAAAAAAAAATCTCATTTGACTGAAAAATTCACGAACTGTTTTATTAAAAATGTGTAAATTCTTCACATTCTTTCGCTTTTTTATTCTGAAGAACTATTAAACCTGAAATCACATTGTTGTCCGCCTAACTATGTCACATTTAAACATAATTATGTTAAAACCCGCAAGTAATAGATAATTATGTTGAAGATGACTTTTAATTGTATAGAATTATATAGTCTGTAATCTTTTCTTATGAAATATTTAATTACATTGAGTAATAAAATTAATATTTATGAGAAGATATTTTGATGGGTATCATATTGAAATTTGAAAAATGACGATGAAGCTGGTCTGTAGATGCCTGTATCACCTGTAGCACAGAGCAAAACAGAGAGGATAGGCGGACCAGGACGAACTGAAGAGTCGTAAGCATTCACTGCGGATTCATCACTTCGATGAATTGAAATATTTCCATTTTACAAAAAGAACACCTATTAGTAAATTTTGTGGGGAAAAAAATGAAATACATCCGGACAGGCAAATACAGCCAAGTAAGGCGGACCAGGATGCTGAAAACGACAAAATTACCGAATTCTTTCTCAGAATTCAACAATCCACGATCGTTAAAACAGAACAAGATGGAAAAATTACACAACATCTCACTTCTAAAGACTGCGAGGTTCAAAACGCGACGATAGACCCAAGACAGCAATGATAATAGACCAGGATGACCAGAAGACGCTAAAACTACGGATTCATAACACCGACGAATTTAAATATCTCAATTTTACAAAAAGGACCTACTAGTAAAGTTTGTGAAAAAAAACCCATAATACCCACAGGCAAATACAGCGAGGAAATGTCGACGGGATAATATAAAAAATTAAACAAAACCTTACTTCTGAATACTGCGAGAATCAGATACGCATTTGAAAGAACAAAACAGCGAGGATTGGAGGTCCAGGATGAACAGGTTTTTATCACTCCCCAGAACTCAGGTACAGATCACATAAATGTATAAAAGATGTTAAAGGAGTACAGAAACTGACGACTGATGGGTTAGGGGCGTCAGTAGCCGCAAGGTTGAGGCGATGACACGGTGCTCATCACTGTAAGGTCTTGGGTTCGAACCCAACATCCCTGCATTCAAACTTGTCATACTTTTTTCAAAAACACCGGCATCCTGAAGGCTCATATAACCTCTTACTTGAAATACCTTATATGAAAAAGAAATGGCGAGAATCAGAAACACCAGACAAGCCAAAATACCGAGGCTAGATGAATCAGGATGTCTGGAAACAACCCAATTTATACGTTTGTCTTTTCCCAAAACACAAGAAACGGCCCAAGATTGTACTTGACACAGAAACTCACCTCTGAAGAAGGTTGACAAATAAAAACAGAGATGAAAGATGGACTAAGATGACCGCAAATGATTCAATTAATGAAATGCTAAAGCGCGCCTGAAAAAGCACAACGGTTTGGATGTATGGGCCAGGATGACCCAACCGCTATTTCATCACTTTGCAGGACTGGAGATAAAAATCTTAATATTGTACGAAAAGGAACACGACTGTAAAAAAATACCACTGAAACCTGCGAGAATCGGCAACGCTTCAGCATATCTCAAAGCAAAAACTTCCGAAAAATAATAAACCCTTCCACTTATCCAAACGCACAATCCATTACGACCTTACGTCCCATCGTGAAAGATGACAAAATTTGCCAACGAAATGAACGTGAATCTTTTTAAACGCACCTCATTTCCTTCAGTCGTCAGTAAAGATCGGATTTTCGTGCGATAAAAACCTCAAAATGTGCAGGGACGGATAAAACCGACTCAAACTCTTTTAAAAAAGTGTAAAAAAAGTAGTAAAAAAATTACTGTTTAAGATTGATTATTTATTTTATAATCGACCGATTATATAAATTTTTAAATATGGTATATCCATTTTTTTTAAATTGTAACAGGCACATCGGAGGCCGCAACGATTTAGGCTACGACATGGCGCTCCTCACTGAAATGTAAAGGTCCCGGGTTCGAATCCATCGGCCCTTCATTCAAACCCCACATACGTTTTTGTTTTCAAAAACACCAGCACCCTGAGGATGTCCTGTGCTGTTGCGAACTCTCGAAAAAAAAATAGTAACATAGCTGCGTCATGAACTCCGCAGGAATTCCATCCTGCCCTTCATCCTCTTCTTGAGTGACAGCGTTATTTTACAGCTACGTATGTCCTCGACACAGCGCTGGTAATTGCATGAGGGTAAAAGTCTTAATGGGAACGCTACCACGTGCTAAGAATGAATTATTTTACCCTAAAAGGAGCAATAAGACTTAATGGCAAAAATTGTGGATTAAGCAGAAAACCAGGGGCCTCGGTAGCCGAGTGGTTAGTGTGAGAGACCCTCGGCTAGTAGACCCCGCGGTCGCGGGTTCGATTCCCGCCGTCGCCCTGGCCCTTTTTTCACGATACCCTCCAACCCCAAACGAATACGCAATAAACATATATTTATTACTATTATAACAATAGTCTGGCTATATATGCACAGTTCATGAGGGGGGGGGAAACAGAAAATTTGTGGTCCCAGTAAGAAAACGGAAACGTTTCAATAGAAAATTATGATTTTTTCGATCGGACAAATTCAATTATGCCGTAGGCCGTCATTAAAGTACAAAGTGGTGTGTTTTGACCGGAACCAGGAGCATAATGGGGGCCGAGACTACTTAAACGTAATTTTTTTTTTCAATTTGCCCACGTCCTTCCGCCGGCCCTGCTAGATCCCCTTTGAGAAAGGTTTTGGGATGGAAAATGGGCCGTTTAATAACAACATCCTTTTAACCTACTCAATCTCCAGGTTCGAGAATGGAACCGGCCCGATACTGGACGGGCCGGCGATACGGTGAAAAATTTCTCTCTTTCCCTTTCCCATTACAGTTATATGAGTGAAACTTGCTCTGGGGCCGATAATCACAGTTTGCCGCGTCTTTCAGCCGGGTTACAAAATACACACACCTGGGATTAGGTGCCGTTTTGTTTCTCAATTTACAAATAATAAGTTTGTAAAGGAAATATACTTTAAATAATACAACTTAAGTACGAAAGATACAATTGGGTAAAAGCTCATAATGCTATCCTTGGGAACGACATACCTATGCAAAAAAACCAGCTCTTGACGAAAAATTGCCAGGTTCGTTCACCCAAGTGCCAATTTTATACGGAAAAAAAGAGATAAGGAAGAATCCCAATGGGACCATGTACGAATCCAGAAAACGGATCATCAGGGAAAAAATTTCCTCCAGAATGCGAAAAAGAATTAGACATAGAAGCAGGTTAACAACGGCTCTAACTGAACAACGGAAAACAAAACATCTCAAAAGATTCTGAAAAATTAAAAACCCTCTCATTAAACCAAGCATGGAATCGTTTATAGACGTGAAAAGTTCCAAAGCATGCGCATTCTGATCTAAAAAATTGTTCATGAAGGAGAAAAATTTGGCCACTACAAATGAAGAAATACTGATCCCCAAGATCGAGGAAAATGTTCTCAAATTTACGGCATCCACTTGCCCGAATGAAGCCTCTTTAAATAATGGTGGCAATTATTTAATTGCTTGCTATTTAAATTATTTGTCAATTACTTGTTGTTAATAGTTGTTTAATAAGGGCACCGTCAACACGAAGAATGACTCATCTACAAAGAAGACAAACACTTTGAGCCCTGAAGATGATCTCAATAAAGGTCGAAACGTCGACACGATAAAGAAAATGTTTTTCTAAAACCTACGCCACACCAGACCGCATCTAACGATCTCCAAATAATGATTAATAATAATAATAATTTTATTTTCAAAAAGCAGTAAGGTAAAACATAAAAAGAGAAAAAAGTACCAATCTGTACATTTTCTCCTGTCACCTAAACAGTTGGTAGAAGTTACGTCAGCCGATAAAATTACTAAAAATTCAATTAAAAGAACATAGAAGGTGTACAAGACAAAATAAATGAAAGAGAAAAAAAAACTAACGAAGAAAGAAAATTAAAATAAAATGCAATAAATTCAAGATAAAATAAAAAGTAAAAAATAATAGCCAATAATAAAAATTATGCCAAATATACAGCAAAGAAAGTTCAAATTATAAGTTTAAAATTTGTACATTTTAATATTATTTATATATTTCGATTTTTTGAAATCGAATTAAATTTGTTAAAATTAATTTCATGGTTGTAAAGAATCCTAGAAACAACGTTTAATGAAAAATTAAAGTAAAAATTAATACTAAAATAAAAATTAATGACAATTAATTAAGGTTTTTAGTTGAGATGATAAAAAGTTAATGCCACGAGAGGGATTCGAACCCACGACCTTCGTCGCTGCTTGGAGGTGATGATAGCTCAGGTGGTAGAGTAGCGACGTATCTAGCCGAAGGTCGTGGGTTCGAATCCCTCTCGTGACATTAACTTTTTTTCAACTCAACTAAAAACCCTAATTAATTGTCATGTATTAATTGGTCAAACGTACCACGAAAGTAGTGAATTAATACAAATTAATGGGTCCACCACATGAAACAATACCATGGCAAATAGGAATATAACTCCAAAATATTATTGTTTGTAATTGGTATGGGATTAATAAAGGTATAAAATAAAATTTAAGCTATTTAAAAATAGTATTTTACTTAATGAAAAATGTAACATGTACGTAATAAAAAATGTAACAAGGATTTATCATTGTTTAAAAGTAAACCATGTTTTCACAAGCCTAAGATACACACAAATTATCAATTATCCTTCCAGAAAAACGAAGCACATATCATCAGCATAACTTTAAACTTTACGGGATATTTCCAATTTTAAAAGATCATGAATGTATAAAAGGAAAAACATGGGACTTAAAACCGTACCTTGAGAGACTCCAGAGACGATAGGCAATGGATTGCTATAGACTGTTCCAACTTTTGCTGTCTGAGTACTACCAACTAAATAAGGCTCATTAAATTTAAATAGCGCCTCAACAAGTCCTATTAATTTTAATATTTTTAAAAAATAGCAATCGATAATTGACGAAGTCAAAAGCATTTTTTAAATCCTTAGCCTTACAAAGATATCCAAAATGTAATAACCTTTGCCCAATTCTTTTGAAATATTATTAACAACATCAAACAGAACCTCAATTTTCAACTAAAAAATAGTAGATGAATTTAGCCAAAGTTTACATTGTAAAAAAGTAAATAAAAGACTGACATTCTTAAAAATACAATATTATGTAAATTAATTAACAACAGTAAGTTATCAGATATTAATTTTAGTTATTCAGATATCGTAAGATGCGGTCTGGTGTGATGTAGGTTTCAGAAAAAACATTTTCTTTATCGTGTCAACGTTTCGACCTTTTTTGAGATCATCTTCAGGGCTCAAAGTGTTTGTCTTCTGGGCACTTCCGACGTTCTTGCGTGTCGTGTTGAGAGTGCCAAGAAGGGCACAATTACCCAGAATACGAACACTTTGAGCCCTGAAGATGATCTCAATAAAGTTCGAAACGTTGGCAGTCTGGTGTGATGTAGGCTTCGGAAAAACATTTTCTTCATCGTGCCAATGTTTCGAGCTTTATTGATATCTTCTTCAGGGCTCAAAGTGTTCGTATTCTGGGTAATTGTGCCCATATTATTGAGAGTGAGTAATACCAAGAGATTTTTCTGTTTTATGTTTATATATGTTGGATTAATTTTAATAAATATTTACACGCCTGTAGTCTTATTTAGGAAAATTATAATTAAATTCGCTGATTCTAGATATCTCAATTTTATAAAAATATATAAAACAATACGACACATTTTTTTTAACTAGCACACAAACCTACTAGTAAAGTTGATGGGGAAACCGAAATGCGTCAGGGCCATGCAGCGAGGATAGGCGGACCACAATGACTGGGAACGAATCAATTACATGATTATCACTTCGCAGGACGCGAAAAAAAGTCCAAGATTGTTCAACCAGGACATGATTTGGTAAATGCAAAACCTCACCTCTGAAGACTGCCAAATTCATAAACACGACAGACAAACATAGTTGATTTAAACTTGCGAAACTACAGCTTCACCTCACTAATCCCAATAAAATCCCGGAATTTATTGTATTTTTATGTCCTAACAAAATAAAAAATTGGACATTGTATCATCTTCATCAGGCTGGTGTTTAAGATTTCAAAATATTTTTATTCCCCATAAAAAGCATATCAAAAAAGACACATGCCGTAGTAAAGAATCAAATAGAAAAAACAAGAACAGCCACAAGTCAAGCACGAACGTTGGAAGGTGTTGTTTATACTTTGATATCAAGATTTATGCTAATAAACACGACATAATGGCAATCTTGTTTAAATAAATCGCTCGGATTTCCTTTAACGGGGGATCTGAACACATAAAATTAGGCGTATTTCAAACTTAGATGGCATAATAAGCTTGT
The DNA here is from genome assembly GCA_039619505.1 of Cimex hemipterus. Classification (NCBI taxonomy): domain Eukaryota; kingdom Metazoa; phylum Arthropoda; class Insecta; order Hemiptera; family Cimicidae; genus Cimex; species Cimex hemipterus. Next base: position 13,393,472 of record CM077112.1, read on the forward strand.
TTTTTATCGTATTATTAAGTCCTCGGGACTGGGACGAACACGTTTTCTCCCTAAGTGTGTAAATGATGGCCTACGCGAACGCGTTGCCTAAGAAAGTCCACTTCTTAGGAACGGAAACCCGCTCATAAAAACAGCTGATCTGGATAAAGGATAAAGAAAAATCTATGGCTTAAGTGGTAAATCAAGCCATTAGGTATCAATTAAGAGTCAATTTGATTTTTTTTTAAGAAACGTTTGGTTATTTTAAAATTCATGACGAAACAGTAATTAAGAAACCATTATTTTATGAAGATTTATAACCCTGCGAATTATTGCTTTTTAATTGAACTAATCGTACCGGTTGAGCGATTTTATTATACTTAGGAATGTATTTACAATCTTTCTTGCCTTGAGATGTTAAAAGTAATTTTTATCTGTACTTACTTTTACTTAAAAATCGGCCTTTCCTGATAAACCTGAAACAATAATAAATACATAAGTTTGCATAAATAATAAAAATAGTCTTGTTTAAAATTGTTCTTTTTTAGTTGGTTTGAGAAAAATACTAAAATTCGAGAAGTCTTTAGAAAACGGCAGGTCAAGAACTGCTTATTAAAGAAGAAAAACAGTAAAAAAACAGTCACCCAAAGAAGAAAGATGAAATGATTAAAACATGAGACTAAACTAAGCATTTTTCTATTTGGCTTTCTCTTTTCACTATAAGACTTTTATCCTGGAACTTTTCCAAGTGAATTTTTCACTTTATCTTGGGTCTGATTCGAAAAAATCTCTTGGGACTGCCAGAAATTTCAGTAATAGAGATAAGACGAAAGTTTGGCATGTACGCTTGGTTTTTTTAATGTGCTCCAATTGCTTTTAAATTTCCCTTTTACCTTATTTCTTGACGATTTCTTTCTTTTTGTTTCATGATTATTTTAGAAAACAATTGGCAACTTAGTTTAGATTATTTTGTTCTAAAACAATGAAAAACCGGGCAAGATATATGCTATACGAGCCTAAGCTGACATGAAAAAGCGAGGAAAAGCAACTCCCAAAACAAATAAATTGAATGAATACAGAGATATTTCGATACAATAACAAAAAATCGTCCACCCATTGCCGGAAATGGAGGCTGATTAATCAGCACGGAAACTTCTTCTGAAACATTTTATTTAGTATTAGCAGTCTGCAAAGAAGAAGAAATCAGAATTAAATATAATTTCATGGTATACACTCCAAAACTAGTGAAGGAACTGGTTCAGGTTCAATCAAAATCAATAAAGTATCATACTTCGATTTTTCAAGTAGAATGCTATAGAAAACCTCAATAGAGTTTACACTGACAAAAAAATAGTATAAGATCAGGCAGACAAGCAGCTCTAAAAGCATTCGCATATAAAAACCTCACACCCAAAATAATCAGTGAATACACCCAAAACCTGGGAAGCAGACAAACTGGTCAGAGGATATACAAGATCAAGGCCCAGAGAATATAATTCGAATAACGATATAACCATAGCCTCCTCAAATTAAAGACTGGTTCACAAAACACAAAAGGAGTAATGGACGAGGTGATGGACAAAGTAAACTGATTCTAAAACACACAAAAACTGACCATTGCTACAATCAGACAGGTAAAGCAATACTCGTGCTATAATTATTGCGCTTTTATTCATTTGATCGGCAATCTTATTGACAAAAACTCTTCGTACTATCAGCGTAAAAAGTTAGGTTAAAAATATTTGTTGCCTTGCTTGGGCACAAACGGAGTAATGTCCAAGCAGACAAACTGGCCAGAGGGAAATCTGTAAAACTATCTATATGAACCTAAAATCCTATCAAGATGATCTCAGTACAGGTATATAAGAATTAATAGGAGCAGTGGACGAGCTCCAAGGGTGCCAAACTTAGTAAAATCACGATCTACCATCTTCAAAACTGGCAGTTAAACAGGATAAAACTGAGGGAGTGATTGAGCTCAGTTAGTCAATAGCACCTTCACCACATGGATATGTATATTCAATGGTTCCATTTTTAGGATAAGCGACGAACTAAAGAAAAAGAATAGAATAAAGGAAGGATGGAATGGAAGAAAATGAGCTGAACTAAAGAACTAGAAAAACTACCAAGAGCTAAAAGGCTGAGCTACTTGGTGATTACCAAGAAGTAGATTTATTAGTCAGGGTTTATACTGCGGCCTTGCGGCCTTTATCGGTATTCCAACCCAAGCACACCGGTGAGACCTATTTGATCAAGGAAATTGAATAGTAGCCCGGTTTCAGTAGTTGAATCTCTTCTACGGTCACATTGTAAGGCGCTTCCTCCTACAGGCAAGTGCAGCACTGCAGTTTGGTAGTAGTTGTGTTGGTGTTTCTTCTTCCTCTTTGCAAAATCTGCATGTGCTGTCTTGGATTATTCCAATCATCTTTAAATGTCCATTTAGCTTTCAGTGACCTGTTCGGATCAGCAGTTTATTCCTGTTTCCTTTGACACATTCCTTAACTCTTTTTCTTCCGAAATTTGATAGGAGATTCTTGGATTGTGTGTGGCCAATGAGTGAATTCCATTGTTTATTCATTTCTCTTGTTCTTCCGTCTGTAGTATTGATCCGGTGGGACCCTACGCCACAGATGGTTATGGGTCCTATCAGCGGTGAAGCAGCCCCGCTCCTTACAAGGGTGACTTCTACCCCATATGCCATGGGACCATCAGAGGCAGACTTTGTTCTGCATACCTCGTATGTTTAATTTAGTTTTGCAGTTCAACACCATCTTTGAACTAGTGATATTTGAGCTTAGTTTTTTGATGGCTGACATGGTGAATACCAAACCCAAGCTTCCGTATCATCATTATCATCATCATCCTCTACTTTTACCATCTTGTGTAATTAATTACCTACCCATTCATTCTCTGATCAGTTTTTCCGTGCTCTCAGATCGACGCACTTGCTAGTGATTTATGGTCAGTTCTCTTTTGTTGCTCTTGTCCGCTTTTCTGTCATAAACTGTCCTTATCTGCTACCACAACTTCATCTTAGTGTCCCGCCTTATTAAAAGGTATTTCAGTTACTTTGTCCGACTTAGCTCATCGAAGAAAATCTGTCTGTAGGTAAACCAACTTTTTTTTATGACAACCAGGGTTTCAAATTTGTGAATAAATGGACATATTTGTTGACCTTTTAAATTATCAATTTAAGCCTAGCTGGAAATATGCTGCGGGTTATCAAATTGTGTTTTCTTTATAACAAGCCTCATCTCTGATTGTTTTTTTTAGTGTTTAATTATAATTTTGACAGTTAGTAATTAAAGCGGATTTCTTTAGTGCTTTACAATAATTTGTTAGCTTAACGCAGTTAACATCGAGGCTGTCAAACATTATCGTAATTCAAAATTGCTAGTTTTCTACTCGTACCCAAGTATGGGTAAGACCGGATTCCATCAGGCCGGATATGCATGCGTGCTGAAAGCCGGCGATGATTCTTTGTTCCCGAGAGGACCAGGTCGGGGCTCCCTCGGCTCTCGGGGTTCTTTGGGATTTTAAACGGGTCACGGGGGTGGCGGAGATAATGTTGAGCGAGTCGGTCCGATTAGGCTCGCACGAAGGCTCACCCAGATCTTTCTTGTCTGATCCCAAACCTAGAAATGTGACAACTCGGACGTAAAGGTATGCCGCTTTTTACATCATCGCCTCGCCGTTACCCGGCATGGATGAGTGATTTGCCAGAAGTCGGTTTTGAGTTATGGAAGTGTCCGTTTACGCGGTTTCTAGAAAAGGAGAGCACTAGGGGTGGACGATTTTTTTATCATCAATTATAAATAATTAACCAGCCCTGAGACAAAATATTTACAACCCTATAATCCAATTAAAACCGTGTTTGATGAGTTTTTTGACACCAAAATAACACAATTTATAGCTTGATAATTTACGTTGAAACGTAATTTATCATAACTTCATAAATGCATAAAATTTACGCCCCATAATTAGTCTTTTTCTTTAATAAAACGATTTATAATCTGATCATTTATGCACTGTATAATCGAGGACTTTCCAATGCCTTAATCAGCTTTGGCAATTAATTAAATTTATACATCCGTCACGATTAATTGACACAATTACTCAAAAATCGCCCCTTATTACATGAATTTGTTAGTTCAATGATCGAATGAACTGTTCCAAATATTATTTAAATTTACCAAACAGGTATTGAGTGAAGTAAAATTTGGATAGGAAAAAATTTTTATAATTTTTTTCGCTATAGAATTTTTCCGTACAATCAACCCTTTTTAAATTCAATTTAATTGATCATTTTTTAATATCTACTTTAAACCTTTAAGTTGATCATTTACCTTTATATTTACGAGTTTTATTTCAAATTAACAGGCGGTGTGAAATGGTAAGCACATAAAGTAAAAGTTCTCTATTTGAAAAAAAAAACACACGTTAAAATCAAAATAATTGAGCTTTTAAATCGATATGCAATTAACACTAATTGAAATAAAAAATTTAAAAAATAAAATATACTATGTAATTTGATTTTGTAAATATGTTTTAATATATATATATATATATATATATA
>CM077112.1:13403026-13438208 GCA_039619505.1 Cimex hemipterus
TCTATCTATCTATCTATCTATCTATCTATCTATCTATATCTATCTCTATCTCTCTATATGTCTATCGCTTTTTCTTTTATTTATTTTTCTCCTTATTCTCTATACATTGTCTTTTCTGTCTTCTTCTGTTTCTTTTCCTTCTTTTTCCATGCCTTCTCTCTCTCTCTCTCTCACCCATCTCCCTTTTTTTTTATATATCTATATATTTATTTTTATTTGTTTCTCTACGTCTCGCTCTTTTTCTACTTCTTTCTCTTTATCTCTTTATTCTTCTCTCTCTCACTCACTCACTCACACACACAACCTCTCTCACAGAAACACCCACGTTTTTAACAGAACGCTTACTGTGTGAAAATGCCAAGTTAATGTGTACCTATTTGAGAACATATTCGCATTGAATTTTGCCTTTGAATTCCATACTAGCTGTCACCATGTCCCTGACCCATCGTGTGTATTATTTACAACGAGTTTCCATCCGGATCGAGGCAAACACTCAATGGAGAACAAAACAAGTAGGAATGTTCAAATCATTGTTGTAGCAATGATTTGCGGATTGTCATAAAGACCACTCTGTCCCGACGTTTCAACATCACCCGCGCCCAGTTTTGAAAAATTCAACCTACTTTGCAACAGGTGCAACAGGCTGTCACGATTTCGACGGTAAGATTGACGTTTATCTTCAGCAAGGAATCTCGGGGTGCTTTATTAAAACCCAAGACGGGAAAGCTTTTTAAGTTATTCGCCTTAATAAAAATACGATCAACTTTGGAATGCGAATTATTTCTCTGTTTTCGGCTATCGGAGGTAGGCACATTTTATTTGCATAAATTAGAGGCAGTTCGGGGTTAAATTTAAATTTTTAAGGCCCACTGGAATCCAGCGTCTACTCACAGGAAAGAAAGGAGCTGTTTTATGCCATTTTAAACGAATTAGTGATGATCATCATTAGTCACTTTGTTAACTCACCGGGAAAATTGACCAACTAAAATTAGCGTCGTTAATAGTAGGTTGAATTGAATTAATTAACTTTCCCTCAGGGCTGTATTGTTCTTTACATTTCATTACTTAGTAGTAGTTTATGTGATAGATTTTTTTACATTCTATTTATGTCATTCCAAAGTTTTACAGGAATTCAGAGTCACTAACGGTTGGGGCTTTTCCCAGATGCAGCCGGTGTTTCTGGTCCAGTTACCTCTTTTTTTCCTGTCCCGTCTCGTCTGTTAAATGCTTTAAATTGAATACAATGGGCCGACTGTTATCATCGACGTTGCATCCTGACCGAGAAGGCGCACGACGATAGTTATCGGGCCAGTTCATCCTCAGCGATCATTTTCCGACCGAACGATTTTTAAGTAAAGCAAGTTCAATCGTTGTATCTGGTTATCGTTTCGTTCTACATTTTCCCCGGGTGCAGATCTTCAAAATGTTAAAAGTGAAATTTTACTTCAATTGTTCCCGTGCAAAATAGGAACATTTTCTTCAAAAGTATAAACTTATACTGGACAATTATTGAAAAAACGAAAATTCCTAAGGTTCCAACAATTTTTTTCACAATTTCAACATTGTTTATCTGATATATAAATTCTTACATCATGAAAGTAAAAGTAAAATTTAAATTTATAAAAGAATTGCATGAAGGTTGTTATGATTGGCGAAAAATTCTATGGAGGCGAGTGGAACTGTCACAGTTTTATTTGCCGATTCCACTTGGTTTTGTTGAATCAAAACGAGATAAATAAACAAATAAGCCCACACGGAGAGGTAAACGAAAACAGGTTTTTGATTGTGATGATTGCACACTATTCACTGACTTGATTTCATCATGGTATGACTAGGCTTAAATCTTGGACAAATTACATTACAGTTTTCCGAAATTTGACCTCGGTCGTATATCAACATCAATTGCTGAGATTTCATTTCGCTTGCAATTTTGTCGTCATCATTTTGGTTTGTCTATCTTTGCTGGATTTGTCTGTCGGACGGACCAAATTGCCATCATCTGTGTGTTTGTGTAAATCATTTATTCAGTTATTTAATATAATTTTGAACAACTACTTAGCATTTGTAAACTACGAGAAAACCTTCTTAGAATTAAAGATAGAACGAAGAAATTAACAGTGACCACATGCTGTTGACCAACTTGTTTCGGCAGAATCACGTGATATCCTGTAAGTGATCTCAAGTTTTATTTCAGATAAGCAAAATGTCAGGATTTCGTATAGTTTAGTTTCGTGGTCAGCTTGACCAAGTAATAAGGTTTTTAGTTGAGTTGAAAAATGGCACCAGCGGGATTCGAACCCACGACCTTCGGGTGATACGCCGTTACTCTACCACTTGATATATCGTGACCTTGATCCACTCCGACACTAACCTCCCATCGCAACCCCCTTTTTTTTTAAATTTCCCTCATTTTTTGCCATCTTTCAAATCTCATGTAATCGGATTGGATTCTCGGCGACAAATGAAATGGCCACGGAGAGGTTAAGTGAAGTATACTTGATTTTAATTCATTAAACTGAGTAACTTCATGGTCCGCTTGACCAATCAATGTATTAGGAATAAGGTTTTTAGTTGAGATGAAAAAAGTCAATGGCACGAGCGGGATTCGAACCCACGATCTTCGGCTTGATACGTTGCTGCTCTACCACTTGAGCTATGGTGACCCGATCATCTCGGACACCAACCAAATCATAGATTTTAAATTAACCTTCCGAAACTGTACCGCACTGTACTTTCGAGAAGAGCATCATTGTTTGTGTACCTCAAGGAGGTGTTTTTTCCCCTACATTGGAACTAGTTTGCCCGGCTGACCTTAACCTCAAGCCACCACCGTAAACACGATATAGCGATTCTCTCTAACTCTGATTCAGTCATTTCCGCTCGGAACCTTCAAAAACATAACGCCCTACTGGAAGCCAGTGTTGGGCAAAATCTTACTAATTCAATCATGATTAAGAATTAGATTTTGCCCAACTCTGTTTTCAATGGCCAACTTATCAAAATCCAACAGACACCGGATAAAAATTTTGAGATGAGAATCCTGTTCAAGGCTAACCTTCAAACAGCGTTATCATAAACGAAAACCAAAGTTATATAATTATTCCACATGTCTATTTTATCCTCCACTCCTAGATGGTGTATTTTCTAATTAATATACAAAATCTTTCCTTTCAAGCGGAATAAATGTTAATTCAAAGAAATTTTTTTTCATTGATCGGTTATGTAAACATATTTACATTTCAAAGGGTAGCTTGTTCCAGGATGTTTTTATTTTATTTTACTTTATTATTATTATAATTATCATTATTTTTTGGCTTTTCATAACGTCGTAGTTTATTTATTGAAAAAGATTGATTTATTTTTAAATAAGGTGTTGTAGGATTTTCGTTTTAAAGAAATAAATTTCTCTTGGAAAGTTTTTAAGTTAGTTTTTTAAAAATGATGAAGTGTGTGTTTTTTAGTTTTGAGCACCCATTTGAATATGTTTATCGAAATTACTATATTACGACTAAATTACTACCAATCATGACTAGCGGTCATAGTGACAATCATTAGACATGACATTTTGCCCAAACCTGCTGGAAACATTAAGTATAGGTATGAAAAGAAGATAATAAAATTCCACTCACATAACCTTCACTCTAGATAAAAATGTCCCTCTCCCACTGAGGACAAGGTACGGTACCTAGGATTGGCGGGCAACGGCGCTAGACATCGTCAATTTATAATGGAACAACTCTTAACACATTGGAATTGGAGCAATTGGAGAGGGCTAAACTCCGAGGAGTGATACGGCTATTAACCGGTCACTAGCATCTGAGAGAACATCTACATAACACGGGCATATACAACGATGATCCCATCTGCAGATCTGAAGAGGAGGAAAAAGCTACCCATGTCATCATCGAATGCGATTCGCAAAAGCTCAATGGATGTATTAACCTAAAGTACGGAAAAAACTTAGGGGAATCAAACTGCAGCAGCGACAGTCAATACCCTGAAACTTTAAAGGACCTCCGCACTGAACTAAGGACTAACTAGGGCTGTACAATAAGCCAAAAGGTTGCAGTCCCTGGCGAGCACAAACCCCGCTTCCTAGTATACCACACTATAAACCATACAACTTAATAAAACCTTATCATGCATTGGCTCCTTACAGAGTGTGTAGGCATGCCTTCGAATTTAATTTCGATTCTCTGGCACAATAGCGAGTTTCTCGATCCCCTGTTCTGCTTTTATAGGACGCGGTTTTTTTAAATTGCGTATAAATATACTCTCCTCACTGCGAACAAGGTATGGTACCTAGGACTGGCGGACAACGGTGCTAGACCTAGAGGCACTAGCATGTGAGAAAACATCTACATAACATGGGCATATACAATGATGACCCCACCTGTAGATTATGCACTGAAGAGGAGGAAACAAACACCCATGTCATCATCGAATGCGAAGCAACAGCTCAAAGAAGATTTAACCTAACATATGGAAAAAATTTAGACATGAAATTGTAGCAACGACAGTCAGTAAACTCAAGAATCAATAACAAGAGAACTACGACGGTACAATAAACCAGGAGGCTGAGCACAAGCCGCGCTTCCTTGTATACTCATTAAAAAAACTTGACTACCAAAATAGCAAGGATAGGCTGTCTAAAAATTCGGAACTTACAAAACTACAGGTCCACCACCCCTGGGATTCAGAAGCTTAATTAGCATTTGTTTATTCAGGATTTTTTGAACTCTGACTTGCTCAATTTCGACTAGCGCTCGTCCAACTATGGACGAGGTACGTACCTAGGACTGGTGTACAGCGTGGAATCTCACACGGATGAAACGTCAAGAGATTAGTTAGTACACGACAAACAGCACATTCACGTCTTATCGACAAACCTGTCCACTCTTGTTTAATTGTGTAAATATAACGGGAAAAATTCTTTTTACCCCAAAAAATTTGAACTTGTACTGCATTAAAATCAAGCCTCGGGAGAAAATTCATTTCCTAACTTTCCCGCAGTAATTTTTGTTTTGTTCATTTTCCCCAAGTTTCTCACACTACGGTTGTCCATTGTTGTGATAATCTTTCTTCGACCATTTCGCATCGATTCGTCTACATATTCGTATTTTTTTCTCGCACTGTCGTATTTATTCTCCACATAAGAAAGACTATCAGGAAAATAGACCTCAAATGACACAGAAAAAGTCACCTAGAAAACGTCTGCTTTCTCCCTTCTTTGTCTCGTCCGGCAAGGTCGCCTCTAGGACGTCTGATATCGAGCAACGGGAAAAAAATTTCACTCCGTAAAATTTATTTTTCTGAATAATAAACTCAAAATTTGCAAGTCGAGTGTTTATAATTATAACATAGCGTACGCTAGAATCGATTTTATGCTGAAAACAAAAGAATGTTAGTTCGGAAATTGGATTTTATCATCGGTATCCATGATGTATTTTGTTTCATAGTGCAAAAGCTTCGCAAGTAACTTTTTCCCGTTTTTTAAAGGACGAACAATTTAAAAAAAAACTCCATTTAAGACAATTATTATTTCTTTTTACACGCGAATTCACGAATTATTTGCCCCTTAGGCGTAGATTCATAATTGCTCAATTGAACCATTAAAGTTGAATGCTATTCCAAGGGTAAACTCAGTCAAGAAATTTTTAACTAGAGTAACTAAAATATAACTAGAGTTTCTTTACGTCGGAAATTTATTTTAAACATTTAAACGAGCAGTCTGTATTATTAGTCTCAAATTATCCTATGGCTTACTAATTTGGTGAACCGAAGCTCAGCCAAAACAAGCTACCCAAACATTAAGCTGAGTGCAAAGACTGGCAATGACACTAGAAACACTGCTAAACTTAATTGGAACTGTATTCGCAAGGAGAAAAGAGAAAAAGCTCATCTATCCTACAGACAAAATTAAAATGGACGGAAACTAAACAATAATAAATCAGAAAATCTAGACTTAAAACCTACAAATGGGGACTTCCGGAATCACTGCTACAGCATCCGATAAAGTTCGAGTGGATCGAGTTCACTATAGCTTAAGTGGTACAGCAGCATCGTATTCAGCCGAAGGTCGTGGGTTCGAACCCTGCTCAAGACACTGACTCTTTTATTTCAACTAAAAACCTTAATCAATTGAAATATATTAATTGGTCAAGCGGACCATGAAAACTAGTGAATCCTATAAAGACTCGACATACTACAAAGAAGGAGAATTCAGGAGGAAATGATACAATGGTATGGTATGCAAATGGCACCAAAACACATCAAGGTGTGTCATCTCCTGAACAAGCCAAAACCTGAGCTTCACTCATTAGTAAAGTACACTTCAGTCTTTCAAGCTGAAGCACATGCCATCAGTGCCAGAAAATGTAAAAAGAGGTTAGACCAGCAGTTATTAGAAGTCTTAAGATCGGATAACCAAGCAGTTATTAAAATATTATTATATATCTAGATGGCATCTAAATTGGTCGGTAGATCTATCCAAAACCTCTAAAACCTGAATAAAAACATTGGCCTGTTGTTATTTTGGGCACAAGAATACAAGGGAAGTTTGGTGACGAAAAAGCAGACATACTAGCCAGAGGAGGTTAAACCTGAACCTACCCTTGGGCAATGAAAACAAACATAGAACCTTCTATCACAGAATGGATTAAAAAATGATAAGTGGATAAACTCTAGAGATGGTAGCCAGAGAAAACTTATGCTAAAACAAGCTTCACCAAAACTGGATAACTCACTGCTACATTTAGACAGGGATAAACTCAGAGGTTGACAATATGTGTATATCCTATTTGTAGGTTGTGCAAAGTAGTGGATGTGTTTGAATGCGAAGCAACAGCTCAAAAGAGATATAGTGTGGGATACGAACACCCAGGGGCAGGAAATGCAGCAACGACCTATTACTTCTTATGAGAAGGATCGAGTCGATTGCACTCAACGAAGGAACTAGGTAAGTAAAATAAGCCAGAAGGATGCAGTGCTTAAGAAACAAAAAACCACACATCCTAGTATCCATCATCATCATTGGTTTGTTATGGCTGATCGGAAGTTTAATTGCGAATCACTTTTATCAAGTGCGACTATAATTTTTTGAAGTTTAATGCACCGTTTAAAAATTTATTTACGTATAAACACAGCCATTTGCGCTTTCATTACGATTAGAAGTTAAACGGAAGCATGAGTTTTTTTATCGTCCTCTTTTTCTTGGTAGATGCCTGATGATTTGTTTTGGTCGACGATTTGGCATACCTTTTAGTGGACATGGCGAGATCTAATGTTTCTTTCACCAATTTTTGCATTCTCCTTTCTGTCTTATTTTATTTGTTCATTTAAGACCTCTTCTAATCTTGAGCGTCAATTTTTTTTTCACCGTCTGTTCAACTACCTAATTTCACAGCCGTACTTCGACCACGAAGACACACTCATACGCTCTTAACGTTCAAGGGCGATGATGACGTTATATTTCACCCTCACCCCTCGCCATTCACGCTTATAAATACATGCACTCGGACAAAACATATAAACACACAACACATAAGACATATACACTAAACAAACTCAAATTCTTAAAAAGCGGAAGAGCGGACTTTGAAACTCGCTACCGTGCTCGAGAGTACGGCGGTATGCCTACACGCCCTCTATATGGTACCAAGGCATGACACGCCTCTATTATGTGGAACACATCGCGCAATCTTTCTCTGCATAAAGGACACCTGTGCGGTCATTGGTTCCAAAACAGGTGCCAAAAAAAGGTGCCCATGTGTCAACCGTACCTTGGTAGCAGCAGTACTCTTGTCAGACATCCTATCGTCTGGACTACAAGCTAATCTTTAAAAAAAATTGAAATATTTTGTGTCTTGGGTGAGAAATGCTCGCTTCTATGATAACAGTTCAACTTCAAATTAACTTAATTCTTTTAATGCTTAATTACAGTTGTAAATAATGTAATGTTATGTATTTTTTATCTCTCAAAGTAAAATGTTTTAGGTTTTTTTGGAACGTTCAGCCCATCGTGTTTCGTCAACAGAACCCTTTCGCGTCTTTACAAATCAACAGTCAAATTATAGACTTCAGGGCCGCCGGTTAATCAACTGGTTGACAGTTGCCGATCGAAGACTATCATTACCCGGCATGAGTGAGTCTTCAGCCAAAATAATTTTTTTTTTTTTGCCAGTCTGCATTTCAGCAAGAGTCGTTACTCTCAGGTACGGGTATAAATATTCATATTTACGTTAACAATGCAATCTGTAAGGTAAATTTGATCGAGGGGGAGGGAAGTGATGATCGATGATATGAAAGTTATAATTAATTACACGCTTCCTTTTCGCACCTCGGTAATTATCGAGATGGACGTTGTAAATACCATTTTTTTAGCAGACGTCTGTCAGATCGTTTAAGCCCGAACCGCAGGCATTTTTTGGTGGATCCTCCGACCATTCCGGCCGACCGCATGCATCTAATCAAATTGTTCGGGCGGACCATTAACGCTGCACCTCAAGAAGAAAAAAAACGAATTCGCTAGTGGTCAATTCGAAGGAAACCACAAAAAGAGAACCAGCCTGTCGCACTTTGCCCCCCGGATGGAATGTATGTAACAATTTGTACGTAATTCTATCATTCGAGCTTCTTGACTTTATAAATCCCTTCTCTAATTAAAAAATAAATCTTTTCAAAACATCTAACGTGTTTTTTATTTATTCACTAACAGCCAATATTTTCAGTTAATTAAGCAGTAATTATAAATTTATAACAGGCTAAAAATTTAAGTTATTTAGAATATTCCTTTAAGAACTTTGCTATGGTCTTGGACCCACTTATTTCCATCTTTTATGTCTTTCCTTGGGCTTATTTTTTTCGTTAATCTGCCAGCTTGTAACATTGCCTTTCTTTTTTTTGTGTGGTTTTTTGTCTACAGTGATATAAATTATGTGGGACCGCTTTGTTTCGTTCTTTTCTTCTCTCGTTTCATTACTTTGCTTTACGTTGGCTTTTATACTAGGATTTCTAATAAATAGTGAATTCTGAGGACATTTTTCCCACCGTAATTACTGAAGGTTGTACACTGGTTTTTACGTTTTGCTAAACAAAATTTTCTCAAATTACTTTTCAATGAATGCTCTGTTGGTCCGCTTTGTTTCGCTATTTTAATTTTTCACTTCATAATATTTCTTTACTTGATCTTTTAATCCGCCTCAATTGGACGGTGGATATTCGGTTTTTACGTCTGAAGTGATTAACGTTATGTGGGTCCGCCTTGTTTCCCTCCTTTCATCCCTCACCTCATTAATTTTTTCCTTTTCTCAGCCTCGTTTGTCTGACTGATTTTCCAGCCTCAACCGGCTAACCTAAAATTCCTAATAGTATATATATCTTTTAAAAAAATTGTCCAAAGAAGTATATGTTTATCAAAAATTATACGACTAAAAGGGGGGCGTCGGTGGCCGCACGGTTTAGGCATTGGCACGGCGCTCGTCACTGTAAAGCGGCCCATACACGCTCAATATTACTGCGCAATATTTAGGTTGGTGCAATATAGTTGATAGTGTGTAGTTGAAATTGAAAGGTTGTGCAATATATTGTGCTAAATTCAAATCCTTGAAAATATATTGTGCAAAAAGGAAACGAAAAGCCAAGAAAGCTGATAGGCAATTCATTTTCAAATTCATTGACGTGTTTATCGTGGCCTTCCAGCTCTGTGGGATATGAAGTGTAAAGGTTATACTAATCGTGCGAAGAAGATGGAGCAGTATGAATTGTTGTTTGAAAAATACCGCGAAAAATATCCGGAGGCTGATAAACAGTAAGTAGTGAAAAAAATTAATTCTTTGAGAACAAACTTCCGAAAAGAACTAAAAAAGTAAAATGTTGCGAAAGTCATCCGGTTCAGACACTCTCAGTTCATTAAGTAATTTTTCGTGGGTGTCCTTTTCCCTATCAATTAGCCACTGTTTGGTCCATTTTCTGTCTTTTTGCGAGCTCTTCTTCTTTTTCGCACCCACAGCGTTAATCACACAACACAAAACAACATGACTTCACTACATGAAATTCTGGTTGGAAATAATTGCACAATATATTGCCTGGAAAGTTGTACGTCTGTGCGCGCGATTGTGCAATATATTGAACAACCAACAATATTGCCTGCATACCATACAATTTATTTCACAAATCAAAATATTGCGCAATAATATTGAGCAGTGTAGGGCCTCTCAAAATATTGTGCAACCTACATTGTGCAATAATATTGAGCGTGTATGGGCCGCCGGGTAAAGGTCCCGGGTTCGAATCCAGCGGCCCTGTGTTCGATCCAGACATACTTACAAATGGGCTTTTTTTCAAAAACACCGACACCCTCACGGTTTATAAAAAATATATAAAAATAAAAAACCGACTAATGGTCATTCATTGTACGGGACTATTCTTCAATTTCAGTTTTGCTACAAAATAATTGTTAAAATTCTTAATTTTAAAATTTTAATGAGTTTATTTTTCCAGTATTTCAATTGACTAGTGTGTCCAACTTGATGTCTGTGTGATTTCATTTATTGATTTCTTTAGTAATAGTTGATAAGATATATGTTAACAAAAATTAAATATACAATATGATCCTGTAAGTAACACTCGTCTCTTGTAATCTTTTTGTGTAAAAATTTTTGGGATTTAGATTGTCCTGATTATTCCTATTGATCACTGCACAATTTCGTAACTTATGGTATTTGTTAACACCTAACCTTGAAAATGTATCGTCAAATATAAAGTTTCAATGTTTTTTTTTTTTTTTTTTTTTTTTTCACAGGCTGTTCTGTTATTTGGATTAACGGACTTCTAGCAATTTTAGTAACAGTGCATTTAAGCCCCGGGCGTAGTTTTCTAGCCTTAACTATCGACGGTCAAACGTTGCCAACACGCAGTTGCATTTACCCTGAAGCTATTCTTTCCTAGGTCTAGTTTCTATTTCGAATACAAAACACTTTTCTAACTAAAAATACATCTAGAGAATTGTGCATATATGAAACTAAATTGCAAGAACTTTAACCTTTCTATTGTTCTTGAAACAATTATCAAATTTTATGTTCGAATTCTTGTGTTTAAAAACTTTACGGAAAATAGATTTTCTTACATAGTAACAGCACGGTTAAAACATTGTGCAAAGCTGTCACTTTTAATAGTGTTGTTAGACGATCCGGTCAATAGTGGCTTAAGTAATATTACCATCATTATCTTCTCCTGCTCCTTGGGTATTACATCGTTTAGTTTAATCATTCTAATGGTTCGACAGCCATTATTTATTATGGCCCTTTAACCACGGCCTTTGGTCGTTCTTGTACTCTTGTTCTTCGGCCTGTTTATGAGTCTACAACCCGACCGTTAATAAATGATTTTATTCCCTACTGACTTTTATTTCAAGGTAAAAGAGGAATTTTCTGTCTAGTTTTCGGCAATAAAATTAATTCGAGAAGTGAGAATGGGTACTTAGATTTTGTAAATTGTGTTTCCAGCAAATAAAGTCACAGTATTGTCATTTTTTGCACTTCCAGGGCCATCTCTTCTGTTAAACAGACCGATTAAAAAATGGACGGTTAGACCCAAGAAACCTAATTCCTGCACATAATCTTCATCCTTTACTGTAAGTTTTTCTCTTCCATTAACCAATGCCGTCATCTAGTAAGGACTTTAACCGATAAAAAATTTACTTGGAATCACACTCGTCTCCAAAGAATAGAAGGCATAAACTACAGATATCCGATGCCAAAAAGTAAGCCGAAGTCGATAGGAAGTCGATTCAGACTCCTCCTTAAAGCTCTCGACCGTCAGAAAAAAAGTACCTCCTTGCAAAATCCTTCAAACCCAGCTACGTACTTAGTTTCCTATGCACACAGATCTTTAAATACCTTCTGCTCTGGAAAACACAAGAAAATCTGATGAACTCTAGGACCTTCAAACAATTCTGTCAATCCAGTCCAAATTCTTTGAACTGTTGTCCAAGCTACTTATGTACTATGCACGTACTACCCATAAAAACCTTTAAATCTCATTCGTACTCAAAACTGCAAAATTCGGTACAGATTCTTCCGAAACACCTTGGACTCCCAAAGAATCCAGTCACTCCGTTCCGAAAACCTCCGAACCATCTCCCAACCTCCTTACATCCTATACACTTACTACCCATAAAAACCTTTAAATCTCATTCGTCCTCAAAACTGCAAAATTCGGTACAGATTCTTCCGAAGCACCTTGGACCCCCAAAGAATCCAGTCACTCCGTTCCGAAATTTACCGAACCATTTCCCAACCTTCTTACGTCCTATGCACTTACTACCAATAAATAGTGACTTCGATCCTCTCGGACACCAATTTCCCACCTCAACCCACCTTTCCGAATTTTCCCTCTTTTTTGCCATTTTTCAAATGTCGTATAATCTATTTGATTCTCAGCGACAAATTAAATGGCCAGTAGATTCTACCGAAATGTCCTAACTAACGACGGTCCGAATTTCAGCAGTTTTAGTCTAATTCCACTTTTTCAGATTTTTTAAGATTTCGCGATCTTCCTTCAAATAGATAATGATAACTCCAAAACTAAAACGTTTCAGGCAAATTCGTTGATGCCATTGAAAAGTACGTTCAATTTCCAATGAGATGTGATCAATACAAACTTCTAAATGTTGATTAGATAAGATTTTTATTAGCGAGGACATTTAAAAAAAATTTAATCAAAGTTGAAAAACTTTCTAAGGTGATTCTAAACAACTACTTCCAAACCTAGAGACCAGATAATTTCAGAAAAAATAATCCATTTAATATCCTTTTTAGTGGTTTAATTTATTTTTTAATTACGTTTTTTGAAGAAATTGATGGAGGAAAGGAAAAAACTGCAATTGAAGAATTTGTAGGTTCAAAGATTAATAATAACAAAAAATTAAAACTTAAGGAAATTTTAATTAATTTATTAAATCCAAACTAAAAAATGTCTAATAAATTCATTCAAAATTAGATTAAACATTTCTTTAATTTAAATTAGGCCACGGTTTTTTTCCTTTTCTCCGACAATTTTTTCGTCTTTAAAAAACGAAATTAAGCCAAAGAAATTGTTGGAGGAAAGGAAAAAAACCGTGGCTTAATTTAAATTTAAAAATTTCTTATGCTAATTTTGAATGAACTTATTAAACCTTTTTTTAGTTTGGATTTAATAAATTAATTAAAAATTTCTTTAAGTTTTTATTTTTTATTACTACTAATCCTTGAAAGTACCAATCCTTCAATCACAGTTTTTTTTCCTACATCAATTTCTTCGTCTTCAAGAAACGTAATTTAAAAAAAGCAGTTGCACCACTCAAAAATATATTATTTTCTAAAATTTGCTCTTCTCTTGGTATGGAAATAGTTTAGAATCACCATTGCACGACCTTTGCAAAATGGCAAAGAGGAGGGCAAATTAAAAGAAAAAAAAAATGTAGGGTTGAGATAGGAAGTTGGTGTCCGAGTGGATCGAGTCACGATAGCTCAAGTGGTAGAGTAGCGGGGTCTTAAGCCGAGGATCATGGGTTCGAATCCCGCTCGAACGCTGTCTTCTTGTTGTACACCTTACATAAAGGTCAGTTTATATTTTAAATAAATCTGATTTTAGACCTAACTCACAAAAATGTTAATATCTCCAGGCAGTATTGACTACGTAACACCCTGCATATTTAGCGGATCAGGGTGTTTTATTGATTAAAAATAACTATAAATAAAGAATTGACCATTTTTAATTATCTTCGTGCTTTTAATTTTGTGTGTGTTAACGATTTTCACCGTCGCAGGAAAGAAATTTTTAATTCGATACCAGTAAAATAAGAAATCTTCTAGAAAACGGGGAAGAGCTTAGCGCCTAATATGAGGATTAAAAAAATCACCTTAAGATTATAGGCGTTGAATAAAATTCATTGCCCCTTTCCGAGATTATCCGGCCCAAGGCCGTACAAGGTCGTGAGCGTCCGCAACTCTCTTACTTTTACTAATCCCACCTCACCCGGTTCATCCTTCCCGACCGCGCATAACAACCGGGAACGATGTTCGGTCTCGTTTCGTATAATTTCGATAAGCCATTGCCCACGATTTAAGAGCCGATTAAAGCGTGCCTGATAACAATTTGGCTTATAACTTTCAACACATTTTTACTTTGATTTCTTCAGTTTATAAAACCAGAAGACGTGGTCGGATTGTAATTCGTTTACCTGTTTTCCAAAGCGTGATAAAACGTACACTCCTCGCTTTACCGCCTGTAAAAGCGCGCGTCGTTCCATGAAGAGGTGCTTTGTTTGCGCCGGACATAGGCGGATTGTTAAAGACCTAATGAGAAAATTTAATTGCCCCGCGAGATCTCGGAGATTGTGAAGGTGAGCAGAGCTCTTCGAGAAAACGGACGGATTTTTTATGCACGTAATTAGTGGAAAAGCTAGTATCAAATAGGTCATCTAACCTGATTCCTCAATAATCTCGTCTCGATATCACTGCAATTATTTTTTTACTGCGACAACTCTTTTTTGCCCAACATTGCCTCAAAACAAAACCAAATTCAGCAATTTATTAAAGCTTTCATGTCCAGTTTATAATTGAACTATCTCTTGACCGAAGCAATGCTAACTTTAAAAATTTTGTTTGAGGTTAGGTGCCGTGATCTTAGGGCGGACGCAGTGTTGTCCTGCGCGTGTATTGCTAACACTGATTTATTTTCCGCCAAACTAAACTTTTCACTAAACTTACGGGGTTTTCCTCTAAGCTTTCAACGAACGTTTATCATTCTCTAATAAAACGTTACGTCATCAAGGGGTAATAAAAAAACATAAAACTTTATCTTAAAAAAAAATACAACTGAGATAAATTCAGCGTGATAAATCCGCAGCGATGGATAAACTTTCATATTTATTTATTTCCATCCTCAAGCAAAATAAATTACAACCATATTAGCAAATGTATTAAACCGTATGATATATGGGATAAAATGTATTGGATTATGTGCAACAGATGCAATATTAATTCCCAGGTCTTAATGCGGTCGAGGGAGAGCATATCACGTACGTCCCGACCTTCCATTACCTTGGCATATCCGCCTCGGGGAGGAAATAAATCATTCCCTCGCAGATTGACTTTTACAACTCGCATCGAATAATTTCCAACTACCGATCTACATCTATTACAGACTGTAAAGGCTTAATCCTAAAATGAGCGAATCAAAAGCTTGGCGATCGAAATTAGAACCTTCCGAAGAAGATATGGCATGCTGTAGCAGCATAAATTTTCAATTCTACCAAAATATCTCGAAATCATAAATCATAATGTACGATTAAATCCACAGCAAACACGCTTAAATCAGAGATCACTAAGAAAATTTCCCACGTAGTTCTTTCATAAATGTAAAAAATTGTATTTCGACTTCAACTTAAAACCTAAAGAACGAAAGCAAATGAAATGAAACAGAAAGCGATTTAGAAAAAGTAAAAACATATTGGTAATTATTCGGAGATCGTTAGATACGGTCTGGTGTGACGTAGGTTTTATAAAAACATTTTCTGTATCTTGCCAACGTTTCGATCTTTATTGAGATCATCTTCAGGGATCAAAGTGTTTGTTTTCCGTGTATATGTGTCATTCTTGGCACACTCGACACGACATGCTCTTGTTGAGAGTGAATAACCGATAAACAGAAACAAGAAGAGAAAGACAAAAAATAAGAAACTGAGTGAGAGATTTAAAAATATAAAGGTAATAAGGAAGAAAGGATGAGTAAAACAGAAAAAATGAAAGAGAATAACAAAAATCTATGGAAAAAAATTGTGACAGAAAAGTTTGGATAATGAAAAAGAGGTATCAAAAGACGATACAGGAAATGGCAATCTAAGAAATATAAAAATGGATGAGAAAAAAAATAAAGAGAGGAAAAGAGTGAGAGATTAGGAAGAAAATCGAAAAAAGAGAGAATTAATGACAGAAAGCTATCCAAAAATGGTAAGAGACCAAAAATTCCTGTTAATAAGAATTTAAGATAAAGAAGATAGAAAGACGTCAAGGAAATGAGAACCTGAAGGAGACAGAGCGAGAAAAAAGAGACAATGATGAGAAGAACATGACAAAAAATAATAAAAAAGAATGTGACTGACACAATATCTATAAAAGTGAGAAACAGAAAGAAGATCAAAAATAAGAAAGTTAGTCAGAAGAGTGAAAAAATTATAAAGAGAAAATGAAAGAAAGGGAAAGGTAAAACGGTGAAAAAAAGTATTAAAAATAACACAAAGCACCCTCAAGAAAGGGATACAGGCAAAAAAATACAAATCATGAGAAACAGGGATAAAGATAACGAGAGAAAAAAAATTAGGAACTGAGAATCTAAGTATGACGGATCAAGTGACGGAAAGGGTATAAGAGAGAGCGATGAAAAAAGACAGTGAACGAAAAGAGCGAGTATGTTAAACAGAAAATAAATGAGATAACAGAAAACAATAGGAAATAGTGAGAAAGGATGATAAAGAGAGGAAAAAGGTAAAAAGTAGAAACTAAATCACAGAGTGAAAAATAGAATAGAAAGAGAGAATGATTGATTAACGATTGTATTAAAATACACAGACACAGAGAGAGGGAGAGAGAAAGAGAGAGAGAGAGAGAGAGAGAGAGAGAGAGTAAAAACAGAAATGATAATCTTAATGAAAAACAGGAAAAGAAAATAAGAAAGAGAATTAGAAAAATAGTAACAAGAGGGCGAAGGATTTGGCATAATAATCCCTCCAAATTTTAGATCGTTACCAAACATTTTGGTCAGTCCTTCCTTGAAGGTTGGTCCAAATACAAAAATCACAGGGAAATGTTTTTAGAAATCTTTTCGAGTAAAAAAAAATTCATAAAACCGCTCTTAAAACTAAACCACTGCATGATGTGTCGGAAATATATGTATGTGTTACTATCACAATATGCCAAGGACTACTATCTAACCCACTGAATGAAAAAAACGTATAAACATAATTCTACGTTGAGTTCGGTTGAAGCGAAGCGAAAAGCCCTGGCCGGATACGCTCAACAGGTAAATGGGACACTTTTATAAAACACCAATGCTGGAATGAATGAACTCCGGGTCGGGTTTTCATGGATTTTCCCCCCCTACCATAAACGACCCGGCGATTTAGTCAATTAGTACGGTCCGTTTGTTCTTTTTCACTTTCTAAAAACTGACTTTTATCAAGGGTAATTAAGAAAGAGTTGATCTTGCCTGGCGTACAGGGTTTGAATCGATTTAACGCACGCAACCCTGTCGTGTAAACGTTTTGAAATAATTTGAATTTACATGAAACAACCACACACAATTTAGACAAGTTTTTTTCTCGCTTGTTTATATTTTCCTTCTATTTTTCTCTTTCTCTTCCCTGTCTCGCTTTTTCTCTCTCTTTCACACAAATCTCTCTCCCTCTCCTCTCTCCGCTCACTCTTATCAATTTTTAAGTTAATTCTCTTGAGGCAGATGCAACTGATTGTCTTTTCTTATAAGATTTCCAAGCAGCCTTGTTTCCTCTTCAGCATACAAACAATATTTCAGTGACTAACGTAGATTGAAAAAGGATCGAGGATGAGGCCAGATCCTTTTTCAAGCCAGCTTAGAATTTGAGAAGGCTGATCACAAAATAACTACATATAATATTTCAGATCCGGCTTTCACCCACTCTCTCTTCTCTCTCTCTCTCTCTCTCTCTCTCTCTCTCTCTCTCTCTCTCTCTCTCTCTCTCTGTCTCTCTATCTATCTATCTATCTCTATCTCTCTCTCTCTTTCTAGATGCTGATAGACGACCTAATAAAAAGAGACTTTACATTTGCGCATACGCAACTGCGAAACAAAAATGCCACACACATCGAAGGAAAATTATTGATCGATGAAAAACTGATCAGGTTAAGCGGTTATCCACAGCAGAAGCCATACACATCTCAAAAGGAAAATATAGAGTTGTTCACGTTTCTGAAAGAAAAAAAACAACCTCGGAACAAAAATTGTAGAGCGTTCAAAATGCACTCTTTAAAATCGGGAAAGATAGTGACAATTTTTCCCCCTAAAAAACCACGTTTTTTACCCAAAAATCGCGTACAACTCGATACAACAGTTGAGACATCGAGCATTGAAAACTCATTTAAATTTCCTATCGATTGCCATAGAGTGCCATTCGAGGGCAATTTTTTGGCTCCTCAGCCCAATTTCCAGTTTTCGTTAAAGGTGCAAAAATTAACTTGTCCCGAATTTTTAAATTTAATAATGAAGGACTGAAGCTAGAAAAACATTTAAAAACGCCATCTTGTTGAGCGTAAAATTTCTAAAAATTGAGATCTAGCGCAGATCTATTACTTAAAAGGCTGAGAAAATATGCAGTTTTCAAATTTTTCCATGCAAAAACCAGGCTTTTTATTCTATTTTTATGTGAAGTTTCTATCTATTTGTCTATTTAAATGCACGTTTACTTTTCTTTTGGAAGATTTTAATCCTTTTTTTTTTCATGTGGCCCAAATATTTCTCACATTATTTTATATTTCCTAAATCGTAAAACATTAAGAAATAGAGCGGGCGTCGGTGGCCGCAACGTTTTAGGCGTTGACAAGGCGCTCATCTCTGTAAGGTACAGGTCCCGGGTTCGAATGCAGGGCCCTTTTTGCGAGCTCTTCTTCTTCTTCGCACTGGCACCCACAGCGATAATCACACAATACAAATCACTATCACCCAACATGACTTCACTACATGAAATTCTGGTTGGAACTAATTGCACTATATATTGCCTTGAATGTTGTACGTCTGTGCTCGCGATTGTGCAATATATTGCACAACCATCAATATTGTCTGTATACGATACAATTTATTGCACAAATCAAAATATTGTGCAATAATATTGAGCAGTGTAGGGCCTCCGTTAAAATATTGTGCAACCCACATTTAACCCTTAAGGTAAAGGCCCCGGGTTCGAATCTAGCAGCCCTGCATTCGAACCAGACATACTAACCAATGGGATTTTTTCAAAAACCTCGGCACACCGAGGATTTATATGACCACTGCTGTTTTGCGATCCCTCGTAAAACAATTTTAAAAAATCAAAAATAATAAATAGACCTGGATGGCTACAATCAGGTGACGGTATGTCAGGCCTATAAGAAGTAAGAGGATCATTAAAATTTCTTTTTTACATAACGACAAAATTTACTTTAGCAAAAATACATGCGTGAGCTTTGTGGGTCGGTGCAAAATTCCGGTAAAAAGGTAAAATTTTGTGTATATTTAACATGCAATTTCAAATTTGGTTGGTCGCCAAATCTTTCGCTTTATCTTATTGAAAACGTAAGTTTTGTAAAGTCGAGCATAAATGAAAATGTACTTAGATATCAGTTAATGGAAAAATGTTTTTGTAGTGGAACAACAAGAAAAATCCCATATGGTTCATTGAACTTCATAGTCGAAGGTACCACCTAAAGATAATTTTCACTCTTGACCAAAATTCGAATTCCAACGGTCCGACCCGGCTTCGTTGCCGTCGATGAACACCGTTGCCGGACAATCTGGTCCCGTGATTTCTCGTGTGACTGACGCCGTGTTAAATGATGCGAGGCAATGCGGGTCAGGAGGATGCATGATACAGTTTCTTTTTTTTCTCTCTTTTTCTCGCACTCTCTTTCACCCGGGGAAGAGGAGACCGTGGAGAAGAATTCTGATATAAATAGCTTGCGGTTATGCGGTTTGACGACTTCCGAAATCTGGAAGGACAGCGGGCCGAAGTAGTAGAACACGACATATACAACGTAGCAGCCATAAATTATTTAAACTATTTTTAGCTTAAACATTTTTTGTGTAAAATAATTCCAACCTTGGTCACAATTCTTTAAATTCAAATTATAATGGAAATGTGTCTTGCTTGTTCATTTGTATCGGGCATAGACAAACAGATCAAAAATTTAAAAATGAGGCGTCCGTTTGCGTCACTTTCCAGACTCCTCAATGAATCATGACCATGTTCTAACATTAAATTTATGTTATGGCTATAATAAAATCCCTCCTTTCTGTTCTCAGATATCTTGGAACAAACAACAATTTATTGTTAACACAGTACTCCAATAAAATACCGTATTAAATGTTGCCCGGTATCATTACTAGTCGTTATACTTGAAATATATTTCAGCCTCCGAAAAAGTCGTAAACGGGCTAACAAGATAACTATTTCGTTTCCTACTATAAACGGGTAACGGAAAAGTTTATTGTAACCATTAAATGGAATATGCAGTTCCAATTATTCCGTCATACGATAAAGCCTAAAAGTGATTCTGGATTTCTGGTAGTAGACACCTTTATAAATTATCTTAGATGATAACTTTTAATTATTAATGCTACCATGTGTTATTAAAACATCGGAAGTGAGGTTTGATTTAGGGCTTTTGATTCTTCGCCGGCCACCTGCTCATCGTGCTAGACAAAACGCAGTGTGGTGGACCAAGATTTTTCAAGCTGAGACATCAGGCTTGCATCAGCGCCACTGGAGCAATCAGGTCAACGCGAACTGCGGCTTTGGAAATGTTCCATATCCTAACCTAAGAATCCAGACAGCATAACGTTCCCGAGTACTCATATCAACAAGACAAGAGGAACTTTAGCGTACGCACCTAGCCTGTTCGGCCTTATCGGACGTTTTGATTCTCAATATGAGAGCTAACACACTTCTGCATACGACGGGGGTGTTACCGCCGCAGCATTCGTGTAGAGGCGCCCCAGCCCTAAGGGCAAAGGACAACCTTGTCCAATCCGAAACGTCGGGCCCGCATTAAGGATCGAGTCGTATGCTGCACGCAAAGGGTTAACAGTCCAAAGTAATCAGCCTGCTCTCGCGCGTACTCCCTAGATAGAGAAGGAGACTCTATCTCCCTGGGAGTAGGGGCTTCTCTAGCATAGAAACTACCGTCTCCGCTCCGGCCGCGGTTATTTTTTAAAGTGGAATTGCTAACCATTCCCTAGATGAACACTGCCTACGGTCAAAAGTCTCTTGTCGAGCTCAGCCTACACCTGTCATGCGCATTCGAGGGATACCATAGGCCTAGCCAAGGTTGTCCGATAATCCAGACAGTAACCCCTACTCCAAAATATAACTCGCCAACAAGTACAAGATACTCATAAGAAGGGATATCTGAATGCCAATATTGACAGCTTAGAAAAGGATAGAGGCACGGGAGGTGGAGTCCTCGAGATTACTCCCAAGATCGAACGGACTTTAGACTCACGTAAATAATCTAAGTTTTCCAGTTTGAGATCATTGTAATTCAACACTGTGCTGGAAAAACAAACGGCTAGATACACCGTCAGGGGGACTTAAGACCTTAGCTTCTCAACTTTAGTCGCGGTTTTTTACTTGTATGATACATACAAGGGCCATCTGCAAGACTTAACAGGGATTACTTGACGGTAACCGCAACAGAAATCGCATTCTGGTTGAATTCCTGACAGCACTGCCACCGAAGAAGGCATATGCACCGGATAGGAGTACAGACAAAATTCCATAGTACGGGACTGTATGGGAGGGATGGGTCCCTGGACTTTCGGGCTACGACGCAGATGGCGGATAAAATATGGAATCCCTACTCCGATACGTATTGTGCCCTAGCAACCCGTGACAAAAAAAATACACATCCAAAAATATCTAATCAACCGGGCCATCCGCAAGACTTATAAAGGAATTACTTGAGGGTAACTGCAACAGAACTCGCCTAAGAAGGAAAAGCACCGGACAAGAATACAGACAGAAGAAAACACTATGCAGAAGAGGAGCCCGCAGAATATATTTTATATTTTTGTTAGGTTCTAGGTAGATGTAGATTCTTGCAACTAGGAGAAAAGCAGTAAGGCCATAGAGGTTAATTTACAACCTGAAGCTATAAAGTAATTTATAAAATTAGAGCGGAATAGTTCCTCTCAGGACGAGGTGAAGAAGGTCTTGTTTGCCTAACCTTGTCCTTATCCTTATCCTTAGATCAAACGCACATTATCATCGTACATCACAAGTCGAAAAATTAAAGATCCTGGGAACCTTTTCCCAACAGGTGCATTTATATTCAGAAGGCCGCCGTGGCTTACATGACATCACGCTTCGTAACGCTCATCAATAAAAGGATCACTTGCAAATTCTCCGACTTCTCATTCTGTCTCAACGGTTGTTTTCTAGACGTCACTCTTTTCCTTAGATTACATTCGTCCAAAAAACCGTTGTATTATTAAGTTGCGACTTGGAACGTCGGCCCATCTTGAAACACTTGTACTTACAATTGTACGTGCTCGAGAGAAAACACTATCCAAACGCTACCAGTCCGCGATTTCGACGTAACTTTCGAACGAAATCTTTTAGAGAAAAAAAAGCACTTTTTTAACTACTAAATTGCTACCTAAAAACATTCTAAACTTTTAGCGGGTATATTGTCCTCAACCGAGAGCAACTTCTTTTATAATTCGAACGTTTATGACTTGTGACGCCATTTTCTTAATTTTCCATAAAAACATCTCACCGATATCGTGTACTTGAACAAATATAATAGCTTAATGAGGTAAGATTTTTTTTTTTTTTTTGGAAATAATTCTAAAACCATTAGAAGTGGGTAGGAAGTCACGATTAGGCCTCTAACCTTTTTAAAGAATCATATATAATTACAGTAAAGTGTGTTATTTTTTTGAAAAAAGAAAAACAGGACTGTCTTAATTCGTGATAAACTATTTTTTCTCTCTATTTTTAAAACAAATATGAAACCGAATGTTTTGATTTTTTTTTTTTTTATCTGAGAACGAAGTACATACAAAATAAAAACTATATCTTAACATTCTCCAGGCATAAAAAAAAAGATCAAACGTTAATGTAAGATTATAAAAATAAACTGGAAACATTTCCTTAAAACGGATTAGTTTTGAGCGTTATCCAGCTACTTATATTATTTAGGTTAGAGAAATCTTCTACATTTTGAAGATTTCCATGTGTATTTTATAAACAATTATGAATTTTTTTCACAAACATTCTCGATCGAGGTATTGCCTTGAAGAAGAAAAGAGCAAATTCAGTTATCCCAAGATTTCGACCTATTTTGAGGACATCATCAGTGCCATATTAATTATGAAAAACAGATTTTGTATAAGTGTTCTAATATTCACTATAACTATATAGAACTTAATTTAATTTAATATTTTAATAATATAATAATATTTTAATTTAATATAGGCTCTGATGATGATCTTAAAATAGGTCGAAAGCTTGGGATTAGCGACGAAATTTGCTTTCTTCTTCTTCAACACCATATCTTGTTCCAGAATGTTCGTGAAAAATAATCATAATTGTTTCAAAAAGCACATGAAAATCCTCAAAATTTAGAAAATTTCATTATCCTAAATAATAAGTGCTAATGCTGAAGACTTGAATTTTTGGGCATGAGGTTCAGGAAATTTCTCATCACCACTTGTGGCCCATGGCGTTTTTTTTTTTTTTTTTTTTTTTTCAGAAAACGCACTAGTGACATTAAATCTTCTCGATTTCAATCGGACCGATCAATCAGAACAGGGTCAGGAGGGACTTCTCACCATCCTCTGCATGGTATTTCGTCTATCTGCCAAGGTCGGTTCCTTAGAGGCTTTCATATGATCTTGTACTTTCCCTTGTGCCTTTTCTGAACAGGTTGAGATAATTAGTTTGTTTTATTTTCTTATATATGAGATTTGGTACGTTAGTTTGTTCGACTCTTACCAATGGTCCACTTTGCGCTCGTTTGGTATGCTAGACGCGTTTCAGCTTCTCGTCATCTTCTGCGTGGTATTTTGTCAGTACGATTTTACAAATGTGTAAAAACTATTGGCTGTTTGTTCTTTTGGTCCTGTTGATTTAGGTTTTTCGATATTTATTTTTGTCTGTTATTGCTAAGTAAAGTAATCCCTTTCATCCAACATGGCCTAAGATCGGACCATCATTGGGTATTGCAGAAGAACAGTTAGAAATTGTATATAATCGTGAATTCGAACCGGGGACCTTTACCGTTCAGTGAGGCTACCGACGCCTCCTAAAACCAACTTAAATTAATTATTTGTTAAATTACCTTCAGACAAAATTTCAATGGCTATGCTGTGATCTGAACCAAGAAACACTAGCGTGGCAAATTCGCGTCAAACCTGTTAACCACTGGAGGTCATTCTGTTCTGTCTGTTATGTTCCTCAGAGTTTTTCCTAAGATATTTGTTCTTTTCTTTCTGGTTTTTATGTCTTAAATTGTTTAATTAGTTCGGATTTTTCTTTTATGTGATTTAGTTTAGTAATGTGGTCGTTTTCTATCATTTTGTTCTGCGCATCGTCGATGGTTTGGTTTGTCTTCTCGCCATCTTCTGCTTGAAATTTTGTCAATCGTGTTGTTTTATTAACCGATTCAGGGTTTTTTTTTATCACGTTCAATTTTTTTTATCTCATCACTTTTTTATCATTGTTAGTGTAAGTCAGGTAAAGAAATTCCTGTCATACAGGAGAATCGGAGAATCCTGCACGATAGTTGTGGTTTCCATGTGATTTTCTTGAAAATAATCAGGTAGTCATTAATTATATCTTACCATTCGATTCAGGTTATTTCCCTATTGGATGGACCACTTACGTCGCCCCGTTAATACAAAAACATTTTCGAATAGCATCACGCGGTTCGGAAGGGTTTCTCAGAAGTGACACCCGACAGATCAATTCTCCATTTCAATCGAAGGCAGTTTGATCCCGATCGCAAAGCGACAATTATCCCGGCTCTCATTCGATCTCGTGTCTAATGACAATGTTTCCACTTCGAGCAAATGACTTTCATTTTTCCCGCAATCAAACCCGCACCCAAGGGGAAGCACGCGTGATCCTCACGTCCCGGGGGTCAAAAGGCTATCTCTGGCCCGTTGGAGACGGCCTTGAACTTGACTTTCGTGTTCGCCCTTCGGTGATTGACGCGATAAAACTTGTATATCTGATACTGCCGACATAAAGACGTACGTTTTCCACAATGCTGAACATCCCCGAGATACATGGTTAAGATAGAAATGGACTTGAGATCAACAATAAGTTTAGACGTATCAAGTAGAGTCGGAGTGCATAGCGTGAGATTTCTCGTTGAGGTTTCCGGGGTTAGTCAGGTCGTTTCGCATCTTTCTGGTCTGACTATCTGGCATCCTCTGGGTGTTTTTTAAATGTGTAAACATTTTAGAGCTGTATCTTTTGGTTTCGTTAATCACATTTTTCGATGGCATTTGGTTATTTTTAAATGAAGTAAAGAAACTTTTGTCAGACTGGAGCGTGTAACGACTATCTACCAGAAAAAGAGACCAAGGTTCGGTCTATCACAATAAACGGCCTAAGGACAGTCTTAATCTGAAAACCCATGACGATATTCTTCTGGAGATCTAGACTTCACTTTTCTGGGTCTGTCAGGCACATTCCAACTAAAATCAGTTTGCGTGGGTGCTGACTACATAATACACAGTTGACGAGGTCATGTTACACATGTTAAAGTCAATAAAGAAAAAAGTGACACTTTTGAAAGGAAATACGAAATCAAGATCTTAAATATTGTTTGGAATGAGTTTTGGATTAATATTCAATCTACCTGCCTTGTTCTGGCATGTCTTGTATGCTTGATATTTTGTCTTCTTTTTTTTAATTTGTACAACCTTTCGGTTCTTTTGGTCTCATTCATCATGTTTTTCTATTATTATATTAACTTGAGTCTGTTATTGTTAGGTGAATTCCGGGCGTACAAAGGGTATAACCGGTTGGGCGTTGTGGACGAAGGGTTGGAACCGGTTGACAAAACTTTTGCCGAATTAATTTCATATTGAATTCTATAAGCTGTACGAGGAGTTGAACCCAGAACCTCTTGGCAAATATGAGGTGGACGCTATAACCACTTTCGGTCTGCCAGCTTCTCAGAGGTAATATCGTATTTTTACTGTCATGTGTGGTTTTTCTTACTAATTTAAATATTTAATGTCAGTTTATCTCATTTTCTTATTTATGTGATTTAATATGGTAGTTTGTTCGTTTTATCAATGGTCTGCCTTTGTGCACTCGTTTGGTCTGCCAGACCTTGTCACCTTCTGTATGGTATTTTGCCACTTGTTTGATAAATGTGTAAAACGTTTTGGCTGTTTGTTCTTTCGATCCCATCGAATGGTTTTTCGATATCTCTGTTCGGTTTAGCGAAAGAAAGTTCAAAACCTCTACCATGGCAAATACGAGCCGAACGCCTTATCCACTCGGCCAATGAGGTCTTCCGCATCCTGAGAATTTTCCGGTCGTTTTGTCAGAATTGTTCTTATTTTTCAGTGGGGAATAAATACCATTTTGCAATTGCTGTTAAGTGGGAGGGTCTGGACGATTGAGTTTGAATCTGCATGCTGTCTTTTCCTTCAGCTGTTATTGTTCCAAATATGTTTAACAGTTTTTATTAGTTGATTATGTAGGATGGAAAAAAACCGCGAAGGAATTCTGGATCATTACACCCTAGCAGTAGGAATGGAATGCCGTTCCGAGTGGAAAATGTACAGTCGAATCTAAACTGCATAATTTGGCGCACCGGGCTGGTACCTCGCCGTTTTTAGCGGGACGTGCTTTAATTTCTATCTATACAGCCTAGGCGAAGTAGTGGGCTCAGGTTACTAAAAATCGTGATTCACTTAAAAATGCCAATCACACATTCTTCGAGTGAAGCAGATGGTTCAAGCAGAAGCGTAGAGCTGATATGACCGTGATATGGATAAAACCATGGTTATTGGTTAAGGACAGTGGATGTTTTATACATATTGTCCTGTATATTAAAAATATGGTAAGGAGTGTATGAATGGTAGTGGATAATTGTAGCACCGGCTGAACCATCATGGTTAAGTAATGGCATAATCTTTTGGCGGTTTCAGGATGGTTTCCCGTCTCATAAGTAAAAAGGGTCTTCTGTCGTTTTTAATTTCAATAAGTCCTGGGCAATAATTGGTCTGAATACATAAAAAATTATGCAAAATATGCTTGATTAGACAGTACAGTCAGAATATTTTTTGTAATTGAAGAAAAAAAACGGTGGCATCAGCTATTCGTCTCGGGCCGTAAAGGCGAAATAGGGATTGAAAGATGATCAACGATTTTCGAAAGCTTATTTAATGGGCTTTTGATTAGTCTTTCTACATTCACTCCACTTTTCTAATCTTGCACGATTTATTAACCGATTCTTCTGTTCAAGGGGAAATTTTTAATGGGGGAAAAGACAGAAATCCAATTTCGGATAATAACAGTCAAAATGAACAAAGCTAACGAAATCACCTATGTAAATTATTAAGGTGTTTCTCTCTTTTTTTTTTAATTTTTAAAATAAACCTGTCGATATTTTAAAATTCTAGCTATATTGTGGCTTATTTAAAATATGCAAGGGTTTTATAAATTTAATAAACATTTGTAATATAGAGTAACAACACAATCAATTTTTGTTCAGAACCGAAGGGGCCAAGATTTGTAATTAGATATAACTACACCAGTAAAAAAAGGATTAACGTTCCAAGTAGAACGGTTTGAACGTTAAGAGAAAAACGTTGCCTGTTGATTAAAAATAGCGGATTTCTTGTAATGAAAGAAGTTTACAGAATAACAAAGAGTAGTTTTCCTAATGAGAAATGAGGGTAATACACTCACACTCCTATACACCTAGTTTCTCCTATCTTGACAAGGAAAGTAACGATCCGTATAGAACTCTCCGTCACATCTGCCTTTTCACGGGAAGAACTTTTCTGACCATGACCAATAGAGAATAATTGAAAAGGAGCTTTTTCTCTTATTTCTACATGAGAAGAGAAAATTTAAAAAGTATAAAATTATTATGTCTTGACAGAGGCAACGCCTGTCCCGCTAGAGCAATGTAAACCGCGCTCGATCTTCCGCCCTTACTTACTTATGGACAAAATGTAGCTCAAGAGCTCCGACAGACAGATTTTCCGATAAGAAAATAAATCCAGATCTAAAAACGATCACAACATTCTGAAGAAAATAAAAATAATTGAGACAAAACACATTACAGAAAGATTTCGAGTGATCCTTCCAAATGGTCATAGATAATACAGACATTTGGCATAAAGGTAACCCAAGGAGGGGGTCTTTAATATGGTATACAGATTTATCAAAGAGAGACGTGAAGTAGGTGGACGTATACAAAGCTACTTGGACCAATCTCAACAATTTTGCCCAGCTAAATTCCATGCAATACAAACTGCGTACATGGGTTAAAGAGAAATGCACAGATGCCATATACTCGATATAAAAGCTCTAAATGCGCAGGCTTTCAATTCCAGGCTTGGCTGTAAGTGCGCCTAAATCGTCTAAAGGGAAACACAACACGATTACCGTAAGCAGGATATGAAGATAAAGAATGAAAGAACAAGCTACCAACTAACTAACCAATGATGAACCTCAGCTGGTGCAAAGGATAGTGCGCGGCAACAAAAGCATCAGGTCTGAGGATTCAAAGAGCCAAAGGAAGCCCTAGCCAAACTTATTTACTAAGATCATCAATCGTAAACTTAGGTATACAATCCAACTCTGAGAGCAGAAATTAATAAGGAAAAGTATGAAAGGCACTAAATTTTTGTTCCAAACTGGTCTAATTGCCTAATGACCCCAGTTTTCTTACTGTGGATTCCGAGAGATGAAGGTATAGGAGGAAAAGAACAAGCTACCAACTAACTATCCGATAATGAACCGCAGCCGGTGCAAAGGAAAGTGTGCGGCAACAAACGCATCAGGTATGAGGATTCAAGGAGCCAAAGGAAGCCCTAGCCAAACCTCTTGACTAAGATCATCAGTCATACAACCTTAGGTATACAATCCAACTCTGAGAGCAGGAATTAATAAGGAAAAATATGAAAGGCACTAAATTTTTGTTACAAACTGGTCTATATGCCTAATGACCCTAGGAGAGCATAACAAGGTGTTCTTAGGGTGCGTTTCGAGACATGAAGGTGTAGGAGGAAATGAACAAGCTACGAACTAACTAACCAATGATGAACCGCAGCTGATGCACAGGAAAGTGTGCGGCAACAAAAGCATCAGGTATGAGGATTCAATGACCCAAAGCAAGCCCTAGCCAAATCTCTTGACTAATATCGTCAATCCTACAAGCTAAGGTAAACAATCCAACTCGGCGAACAGGAATTAATAAGGAAAAATATGAAAGGCACAAACTTTATGTTCCAAACTGGTCTAATTGCCTAATGACCCTAGGTTTTCTTGAGGTTCCTTCTACCTAGGAGGAAATGTACAGTTTGACCAACAAGACCTCTCATCCATGAGAACTAGGTCCACCAGACTGTATGCTTAAATCGGAACTAGATAAACGGCTGGAAAAGAAAAACTCAAGCACTGGATAAAAGCACAAAATATGAGGTCAACCTAAGAGATTTATAAAATATTTCAAAAAAAAAGGAAACCGGATTCTTTTCTTTCGGCAGGCAGGGTTTTAGTAAAATTAAAACGGCCAGTTTTATATTTACCTCCTAAAGAAGATAACCAAAGAGGCAGAAACAGGACGACTTTTTAAGGAGGATCCATAGATATCGGCACTTACAATTTGTGAAAGCCCGTCCGTACATTTTAAGGCAATTCTCACACCGAAAGTGATGCATAAAGAATGACAATGAAAGTGCGTTGGCTTATAGGAAAAAGTGCACTTTCCATGGTATGGCTATAATGTATAAGGGGTTCGACAATAGATCTATACAGATCGCAGAGGAGGAAAGGAATTTTAAAACCTTTATTCAATACTCCAACCTCAAAATAAATAATTATTCATTTTTAATCAATATTAATAAATAATTAATAATATTTAAATTGTTAATTTTTTTGTTGAGATAAATGTAAAGTTTGTTAATTGTTTTTGAAAAGGCACCGAAGATTTCAACGGATGGGTAAGAAAGACGACTAGAACAGTAGCAGGCATTGAAATCCTGCTTGATAGTAATTTTAGTCGATCATGGTTTTTAATTTCTTTAGAACTGGAATGCAATACGATCCAATTTAAACGGATAAAAGTGATCGTGTCCTTGAAGCCGCGTTCTCGGATGTTTTCGTCGAAAAATTATCATTCCCATTTCACTAATAAGCCTTTTCACTTTTTTCTTCTCAAGGTCCAGAAACGGCCGGCCCTAGAAATTAATTGTATTCCGAAACGGGCAGGAGGGGGGGACTTTCTAAACTATTAGGACTGACTTTGTAGGGTGTTTTCCTCGGAGGACGGCGAGTTCCCAGCCTGCCCGGGGATCAACGGCTTGGGAACAAGGCCCGTCATGCGATCACGAAACTTTTGTCCTACATTTTATGCAAATCGTTTATTTCGAACACCCTAGATCTGTACAACTAGGTTTAGAAAATGGTGATCACAAATTATCATGATTACTTTTTAGAGTAGAACATTTTCCTAGAAAAACCACAAACTTTCAGTTTGTACAGATTCACTTGATTAACTTATTTGTAAAAAAAAATTGACTCTTTACGGTTAAAGAATTCTGAACTCTGATAACTAATAGAATAACAGTTAAAGATTCGACGGCCATTGAACTTTGAAATATTTGGGTCCCCCTCGCAAAAATCTAATTTCACTGATGCGATTGGATGTCAAAAATAAAAGAGAAATCGGGTCGATACTTTCATTATTGCCAAGTTTCATTAAATAAAGAAGTAGCTTATAAAAAAAAGTCCTTTTCCGACAACTTAGCATTCGATGTGACTCCAAGTTTTGGCGGGTGTCCAATAGCTCCAAACTAATTTACCCAAATAAAAAATAACGAGACAAATCGGTAAAGAGGTTTATTACCTAAAATCAGTCAGAAAAAACTGTCCAAAGCTAATTGAACCGCATAAAAATGAATAGGTATATTTGTAATTTATTATTATTCTATTAATTTTAATTAAATTAGCCGATATATTCTTGTTAATTGGAGGAAAAAAACCGATTTTAATCCTCATTTTTAATTCTTAAGAATAGAAAACATGAAGAATAGTCATTTTGCAAACAAACGCCTTTTCTCGTCTTTTCTCGATTTTAATCCAGGTATTCTCCTTAACTATGAAAAAGACAACATCGTGAACCAGAAGGTCGCAATATTATTGTGAGAATGGGTCATCGAGGTAACTGACAAGTGGATATCGCAGAGGCAGTCGGCGTTCCTCAGGATGTGGTCTCCCGGGCTTTGTAGTCTTCCAGAGACTGGAGGTGCCAATAGGAGTGCAGAAATATAGTCATTACTGCGAGACGTAACCCGTTCCATAGTGCCCGCCAGATACTAAATGAAGAATAAAATGATCTGGCATGACCTTACGGCTGATGTTGATCTCACATGATAGACACGACCAACAGAAACTCAGGAAAATACGGTGAAACGATCGCCTAGAATAGAAGACGAAGCAGGCGCCGAAGAGTCTACCGAGGTACAATGCACCAGTTCGTGCTCCCTTCGGTTTGGAGGAAGCTGTGTAATAATCTGGACTCGGATTTGCACCGGAGGACGGACTGAACTCGATATCGTTGAAGACAACGTCACCTTCCGTTTTGTCGAAGAAATTATCGAGGAATACATCTCTCAAATCAGGGATCTCATTGGCAGTTATTTCGAATTCTGGGTGACAATTTACAATGGCCCCCGAGAAATTTAACAAATCTGGAATTTCCCATCTGCCCCTTTCCCCATTGTCACCAGACCTCAATCCCATTGAGCACATTTAGGATAAGTTACAGAGAAGGTTTTTCGAACGCCAACCGCAGCCAGTTCGACCACCCAAAAACTGATTGCAGCGTAGCAACATCTCTGGAGTGAAATTCCTTGTAAAATGAGTGACAACCATACTAAGTATGCCTAACAGGTTCACAGATGTTTTAGCTAAGAGAGGACAATACATGGTAATAACTGTTTAAAAACATTGTGTCCAATAAATGAAATTATGAAATTAAAACCTTTTATTTTTCAAAACAATAATTTTTATGCAATTTATAAATAAAAATATAATAAAAATTTTTGGGAAAGTAAATCTACAATTGGCAATATCTTTTCTTTATTTTTGAGCAGTTAGATTCGGGTTAACGTTTTCTTGCCCAACGTTCCCTCAGGGCATCACCAAATTTAGTAAATGTGCTAAAATTGAGCTAATCCCATGAGTTTAGAGCGGTGCAAGAATGTTCTGCAATATAATTATTTAGAAATCCTGAGATGCGGTCTGGTGTCATGAAGGAAAAGCATTTTCTTTATCGTGCCGACGTTTCGAGCTTTATTGAGATCATCTTCAGTGTATTGTATGTATATTCTGTGTAATTGTGCCATTCTTGGCACACCCAAAACGACACGCAAGAATGGCACAATTACACAGAATATACATACAATACACTGAAGATGATCTCAATAAAGCTCGTAACGTCGGCACGATAAAGAAAATGTTTTTCTGAAACTTTCATCACACCAGACCGCATCTCACGATTTCTAAATAATTATCGATTGACGGTCACTAATCACCACACAGTTCTTATATATCGGGAACACTGATTTTTTATAAGAGATAAAAAGATAAGCAAGATTTAAAAAAAAACTTTCTTCTCCATTCCTTGGATAAACAAAAATTAAATTTTCCATTGAATACAGTTCTATGCAACGAAAGCTAGCCAATCTAACCTCATCATCATCAGTTGTGTCACGACACGTAGTTCCCTCTCGTTAACTTAAAAGTGTATACATACAATAATCACGTTTGTAACTCGATGCCATCGTTGATATTATAAAAGAAAAATAAAGAAGAAAGAGCAAGAAAGTTGTCACGATTGATACGAGAGAAAGGTTAAAGACGATTTTTTTTTTTCAAAAATATATATTCGATAGGTCGTACAACTCAACTTCTAACGTCCGTCGGACGGTGAATTCGTTTAGGAAGAACGTATAATTACATATGGCGTATAATTCCATCTGAAGGCTCGAACAGTCTTCGCCCGTTTAATGACGGAGGAGGTGACTAATGATCGCCGCTTAAGATAATCGGCCGGGGCGGACATAAAAGTCTTATAAAATAGACATTTCCACGACAAGACGAATTTGAAAAAGAAAAAAAAAGCAGACAGAGGGGAAATTCCGCGTATTTTTTGCGTTCCCGGCCTTCGCACAAAGATGGGTAGTTTGTTGTTTCAGACAATAATAATAAACTTTTTATTGCATTCTCGACGCGCTTTATTCGCGGTTTTTTTTTTTTTTTGTACATTTTACGCACACTCGGACGACAAATATGTTTTCGCTTTTTTATGTTATTTTAGTTATTCGGACGGTAAATTTTCGGCAAAACATGACTGTCGCACTAACTTTGAAGTTTTTAAATTTGTGTTCTTGGTACAAAATGGGTTAATTTTTACGGCTTTATAAAAAGGTACAGAAACTTTTTTTGAGACAGATTAAGAGAAGTTGAGGATCAGGTTTATGGTCTTGAATGAAGTTACAAATTTACGCGAGCAAATTCGCCGAGCTTCGCGACATATAGTCGCATCTTGAAGATGATAGGTTTCCATATGTATGACCGTTGTTTTTGGTGGCCCTGAGAAAGGCTGGTATTAGGGGTTGAGCCAATGATCGGTAGACCCGGTGGAGAGCGATGGGGACCCGTGCAGCAGGGCTGTTGAAAGGGTGAGAGATAATTCTTCGACTGCCGTGTCGCTCTTGCTAATACCGACGGCTTTTTTCATTCGTGAGTCTTAAGACCGAAATCTGAATTAAGCAGGTAAGCAATGATAATAAGGGGCCCATGCTTATTTACAGAATTACTGCAAGCTCTTGCCTGCAGGGTGGAAAGCAAAACATTGTTTAAATAGTGGTAACACCCAGTAGATAACCTAACTGCAGATTGCCACCACACAACATTTACCAAGATTGGAAATAATTTACCTTGGATTTCATCGACATTCAAAAATACTAGAAGTGTCGCAAGCGTTCGACCTAGTGTGACTTTGGGTATTTTGTACAAACCGAAGAACTTTCCGAGATCGTCAAGAGTCAAATGTTCTTACTATTGTCCTGCTGGAGGGGGGGTGCCACAGGGCAGCGTACTCGGACCACTCCTGTGCTTCTTGTACATCTCAGACTCCCAACACTACACAATCTTTGCACCATCTGACACAGCTTTGCTTTCCTCTGATCCCATTTCTGCAATTACCTCGGAGGACGTCCGACGAATTGCATGGTCTTGCAGGATAAATATTAACGAAAACAAATGCACCCATTTTACATCTATCCTCAGAAGGAAAACCCAACACACATTTTATTCAACAACATTACTATCTCTAAAATGGACGGCATACCTTGAGATCTATCTTGACTCGATCTTAACATGAAACAGACGTCTACAAATAAAAATACATGAGCTGTACAAACTCTTCGGACTTTTTTATAAACTGCTTGCAAGCTAACATGTCGACAAAAAACAGACACTACAAAACACTACTCACAGCGATTTGGTCGTATGGACTACACCTATGAGGCACCGGTAAACCTATTACTTTTAACGAATTCAGTTCATCCAATCCAACGTCTTCAGGATATTAGACAACCCTCCTTATCAATACCACCATCGCTAACGGCCACAAAATCCCCTTTCCAAATAAATTAACCCCCACCAAATTCATCGGATGTAGAAAGGCTAGGGGTTTCTTTATTACTGGGTCTATTAAAATTTAAAAAAAAAGTTCTACGTTAAAAAGGCAACGTTTCACTTTTCTCATTAGTTTCTTTGATTTCATTCCTTGTGAGAAAATTTTAAGATATTTCATACTTGAGATATAAACTTTTTGAATGCTACGGACGTGAGCTAACCGATTTTCATTCACCTTTTTTTGGGTGATACCAGCACTGAAACTATTACACACAGGTGCGAGCGCGCTTGCTAATTAGCCTTAGGGATCGAAAAAAAATTAAATAATTTACAATTTAAAAAAAATATGTTTTCACTTTTTTAGTTTGTAATTCATAGTTATTATATAATTCGATTTGTTTTCTAGGATGAGGAACTAATAAGATTATATATATGACAAGTTAAATAAAACTAAAAAAAGAATTTTAGAACAAATTAGGTTAAAAAATGATACTAGCTCTAAAAATA
>CM077112.1:13451308-13463999 GCA_039619505.1 Cimex hemipterus
AAAAAAAAAAAACATACTGAGAAATAAGACCGAATTCAATTGGAAAATTTCACAAATATAAAGAAAGTCTTTCGTCAATTCCTAGCAAAGGTAAACCGTTTTGAGGTGATTTAGGCCAATTAAAAAAATGTACCGAGAAATAAGACCAGATTCAATTGGAAATATTTCACAAATATAAAGTCTTTCGTCAATTTCAAACAAAAATAAAGATTTTTGGGGGGAATTTAGGCCAATTTCCCCCCCACACAAAAAAATATACCGGAATTATGACTAGATTCAATTGGAAATATATAAAGTAACCTTTTTTTTGGGGGGGGGGGAAGATAGGCTAATTTCCAAAAACAAATGTACGGGAAATAAAACCAGATTCAACTGGAAATATTTCACAAATATAAAGAAGTTGTTCGCCAATTTCAATCAAAACTAAAGCTTTTGTGGGGATTCAGGTCAATTCCCAAAAAAGAACATGGATATATCGAAAAATAAGCCCAGCTCATATGGAAATATTTCACAAATATAAAGAAAGTCTTTCGCCAATTTCAAATAAAAGCAAAGGTTTTTTTTTTAGCGGGTGGAAGCTTGGTCAATTTACAGAAAAAAGCATACCGAGAAATAAAGCCACATTCAATTGGAAATATGTCACAAATATAAAGACTTTCGCTATTTTCAGTTAAAAGTAAACTGTAAAGTTGCGGGGGGGGATTTAGGCCAATTAAATAAACATATACCGGAAATAAGTCCAGATTCAGATGGAAATATTTTACAAATGAAAAGAAGGTTTTTCGTCAATTTCAAGCAAAAGTAAACCGTTTCGGGGGGATTTAGGCCAATTAAAAAAACATACCGACGAATACGACCAGATCCAAATGGAAACCTTTCACAAATGTAAAGGAAGCCTTCGGTCATTTTCAAATAGAAGTAAAGCTTTTTTTGGTGGGAGGGGAGAGTTAAGTTAATTTATAAAATGTACATTGATGTACCGAGAAGTAAGACCAAGTTCAAATCGAAACATTTCACATGTAATATCCATAAATCTGAGCTAAATGATAATACTAGCTAATTAAAGTACAAGTGAACCACTAAAGATAGAAAAACGTAAAAACGAGACTGACTGACCGATGCATTCGTAAACTTCACAACCTCGCAGTCCTCCAGAATAAATACGTACATTCGTGCATATTTTACGGACTAATCGCACAATGTCGTGAAATACTAAAACGAGTCTAAGAGATTAAACTAAGATAGTCAAAAAACGTGATCTTTAAATGGTAATTTTGCTTAAAAGTTGCTTTATCATAAGTGTATATGTGTAAATAACTAAAATAATAAAAAGAAAAAACATATGCACGAATCACAAGGTTGAAATTCTAGAACACGACTGGCCGGACAAGCGAGTATAGGCGGACCAAGATGATCGTATTACGATAAATTTACGATTTACCAATAGGGATAAAATTAAGGTGGGAAAATCCCCCTGTAAGGACGTTTTTCATGCGGAATCTGCCAAACGAGAATGGCCGTGTAAGTATGATAAAACTGCCGATACGGGCATTGTAAGAAGGATGGAAATGGACGAGGGAGGAGATTAAGCGAGCTCGGTGTGACGAAAGAGGGAAGAACACGATACCCATCGTCTTCATAAGCGCCTCGACGGGAGATAGGGGCATTCCTGGGCCTTTTAGCATTTTAAACTCCTCGGCTCCCACAAATCGTGAAGTCTGGAGAGAAGAACGTTTCGAAGTAAAGCGGCCTGCCTTAGAACTAGGTCTCGGACCGGAATTTACGAGGTCCGACATTTAGCTATTTTATCCGATGGCTCTGCGTGACCAAGCTCTTCGTCAGATATCAAAAAAATATAACTATCTAAATCATTAAAAACTATTTATATTAACAAATATTAAGTTGTAAAATGCTAGTGGCAAATGATTCTCCGGTGAACATTAAAATTCATTTCTACCCAGGATGGACACGATGAAAAAATATTTTTCAACCTCAAACTTACTGCTGAAGCTTCAAAATATCCTTATTGTATAGTTTTATGATATATAGAAAGTAGCAAAACACACTCCATAGTAGACAAAGAAACAGCAAAGACGAACAAGACAAATAGCAGCCACCATAATAAAAGACAATCTTGCAAAATTCTCCAGCCTATAGAAACAATGAATGATGGAGTGGGTGTGGAAATCGTTTTTTCCAACGATCAGGATTTCGAGCCTCTTAGGCCATCATCAGATGTAAAAAGCCTTCAACTTGATGATGAGCTAAGGGGCTCGAAATCCGGATCGTTGGAAAACAACTTACTGTGAGCAGGAACTATCTAAAACTAATAAAACGCATAGCATAGCAATGACTTCATTATTACAAAAGCAGACAAATGCAATGCTACAATCATCGTGACAAAAAGATTAAAAACCTTTACTATTTATACGAAGCCAAAATCTCACAAAGAGGAAGAGATCCTACCAAAAACCCGTTAGCCCATTTGTAAGTATGTCGGGTTCGAATGCAGGGCCGCTGAATTCGAACCCGGGACCTTTACCATACCGTGATGAGCGCCGTGTTAAAGACTAAACCTTGCGGCCGCCGACGCCCCCCTCCACCAATGGTGGGGTTAATAGCCCAAAGAAACATGCAAATACATCAACCGAATACGCGAATGAAGACGAACCCAATGGGAGCGGGATTGCTTCGATTGCATCCATCCAAAATGGAACATGGATTGAGGGTAGGAGATAAATGCCAACATTTTGGCCAGTTGATTCTCTAGGCCACTCACCATAAATTGTGCAGAAGGCATACTCAAAAAGTGTGTAATGTGCACATACTCTTAGATAGCCGAGCAGCATTGAAGGTTTTAAATTCCTCCGCCTTTAGTAAGAATTTTCTTTAAGCCTATGTATACTTGTTATATACTTGTACATAATACAAATGTGATCACAATGTATATTGTTCACCGCTCAGTCTCAGCACTAAAACTGATGCCAGCACTGCACCCGGAGGACGCATGCCATGAGAAGCCAGCCAGTGTTGGCACTCATTTTAATGGATTAAGGGGTAATGAGGTCTCGGGTGCTATCTGGTGGATTCTCGAGATGGGAATATGTGGAAAGAGTTCTAGCGGTAGGGTTAGGATGGATCGATAGGTTATTATATTTTTGAAATCGGGAATGGATCAGTTCGTGGGCAACAAGAACGCTGAGGTCTATGTGGATAGTGAG
Source organism: Cimex hemipterus (assembly GCA_039619505.1). Lineage (NCBI taxonomy): Eukaryota > Metazoa > Arthropoda > Insecta > Hemiptera > Cimicidae > Cimex > Cimex hemipterus. Next base: position 13,454,530 of record CM077112.1, read on the forward strand.
GTTAGATAGGTAAAAAGGAACTTTGACGATCTGTCTGAAGACTTTTGATTTGAAGGGCTGGATACGCTGGATATTGGATGGTTTGGGGGAACCTCCAATTCCACATCGTATGTCCAAAGTGGTCTCAGTAAAGTTTTGTATAAGGGCAGCTTAGTGCTGATGGCCAGCCCGGATTTTGGTCCTCGTCTGCCTAATTGTTCAAGTCTTCTGTTGAATTGTTGTCATTTAGGTCATGTGTGGGAATTCCACGTCACTCTGCTGTCAAGGTATGAGGTCTTCATCGTTGACGTATAGTGGAGGGCAGAGTGTTTTTTTTTTTTTTTTTTTTTTTTTTTTTTTTTTTTTAATTGATCGTACATTGAATGCACTTTTCTCCGTTTAATCTTGTCCTCCATTTGTTCCATCAACCTTCGATGAGCTCAAGGTGTTCTTGGATATTAGAGGTAGCTTGGGTAGGATTCAAGTTATAGGACAAAATTGCGGTATCGTCCGCGTAGGCGGTAATGATGGTATGGAGGTGAGTATGTACGTTAGCAGTATAGATAGTATAAAAGATAGGACGGGATGGGAATATGTGGAAAGGGCTCTAGCTGTAGGGTTAGGATGGATCGATAGGTGAGTGTGAAATTTTTGGAATCGGTAATGGATCAGTTCGCGGGCAAAAGGAACGTTGAGGCCTTTGTGGATAATGAGGTTAGATACGTAAAAAGGAGCTTTGACCATTTGTCTGAAGATTTTTTATTGCAATGGCTGGATACGCTGGATATTGAATGGTTTGGCGGAATCCCCAGTTCCACACCGTACATCCAAAGTTGTTTTAATTAAACACCACCAAACAATGGGAAAACTGAGACAAAACATTCCGGCTTAGCCATGAAGAGGCAGAAACATCGAAACACGTCGTGTGTAACTGCAAACCGTACTTACTTCAGAAACATTAAGAACTGAGCAAAAAGGAAACCCTGTAATGTCTAAAACTACCTCAAGGGTAGTGCAATTTTCGAGATTTGGAAGTAAAGGAGGGTCAATTCTACAATAAATCATTTAGGACTTTTAGACAGTAGGAGAATGGTAATTAGTGAAGCTGAAGGAGTTGTGGAGTGTTAATCATATTCATAATCCATCCACCTTAACTTTGCCAGTTTTCCTCCTTTCGGCTGGTTCGATGGATACTTTCTTCTTCAACATCCATAACATTTGTCCCGCCCATGATGTCACGACGTCCAACTCTCTACAGAAGCTAATGAACTCATAGTTATGTCTCTTATTCTCCTTAACTGGACCGTACTTCTTCCTTACTACTCTTCTCTCAAACACTAAAGCTGAGCCCACACTCGGCCAGTAGGGCGGCGCGGCGCGACGCGACGCGGAAATTTGAAGGTCCGCACACTATGAAGGAACGTATGAACTGAGTCGGCCGTGTTTTTTCCCCCTTTTTTATCCCCCAATCTGACTTGTGGTTTCCTGTTGATTTTGCATTTCCAGGAGTCCCCACGTCACAATCGCTGGCTTCGTCTTTACAAATATGGCGACCAAGGGCAGCCATATACCCGACACTAAGTTGCCAGATTTCTGGTACTCGGCTCCTACCGGCCTAGGGTGCGGGGTTACATTCATTTCAATGTATTTTTCTCCTAGTGTTAATAGTCATACCTTAGTCATTGTCCGATGCTTATGTCAAGACAGGTCGTATGAGAACTTTGTAGAAGAACAGCTCTTCACTCTTCTCCAGTTCATACTAGCATTTATTCGTAGCGATAAGTTTAGCGTTGCTTTCTGTTTTATATCATACTTGCCGTTACCACTGTTTCTAGATATTTGAACCTATTACCTTTCTCAAAGTTGTATCTGCCGGTTTTTATTAAGTTAGTCTGTCGGTTATCCTTTGACATATAACTCCCTGAGAGTTTGAAACTGCATTGATTTAAACCTGAAGGTGATAAATTTCACAAATTACGGTCCTATCAGATTGTAAAACGAAAGGGGTAATCGGTACCCCGAGAGTGCCGGCACGTGATATAACAACTGTTGCTCGTTTCACGTCCAACAAGCGATTACGCCCGGACCCTGGTTATTTGGAAAGTACACATATACAACAACCAACCTTATTATCCAAAAAGTATTCCAAGGTCCGATTTCAAAAATTTATGATAAAAACGTTTGTCTTATTATTTTGTGTAATTACGTTCGGTTAAACATATCTAGCTAAATAAATATACAATGTGAACTAACTATCAATCATGTTAAAGATTAAGATGATTATAGAAATTATATGTATTTGTAAAAAATAATACAAACCCTTCTGAGTAGATAGAAACGAAAGAACGTAATCATCATTTTTTCACACGAAAAAGAAACCAAATTGTTACCTAATTATTTAAACGAATTATCCATTTTGTGATCGATAGGTAAGCAATCCGTAAGTAAATTGTTTTCCAAAAACATTCACAAGGAAAGAACAGGCCATCATCAGAAGCGTTCTGACAGGTTGACGTTGCGGCAATTGCCCGGTGGAAAAACGGCACCACGTCCCGACATGTCGGCCCTTATTACGGAAAACCGAGAGATCCTGCAATTTTCAGACAACAGAGAATCAAGAGACAGTTACGTAGAATGTATCGCCGAAAACGAACTGTCGAGTGGGATCCAATTTGACAGGGTAATCTAGTGAACAGGAGCAGTGACTTTGGGAAAGTACATTTCCTTTAACAGACATCCCCTAATGATCAGATCGTTTCAATATTATTTAATAACCATTTAACAAGATATCACAGAGAACCAATAAACAACATTCTCAAGACGATTTGTTGAAGTTTTGACCTCTTGAGTTCAAGATAGTTTTTTGCGGGATTGATTCATAACAAGGTAACAAGGCTTAAACTTTTTTAATAAATGTTGTATGTTTAATTCCTTATTTTTTATAATAATAAGGTAAAGGTAGAGCTAAATTTTCGTAATATACAATTCATTAAAGGAACCCCAAGGTCTTAACAGGGGTCCTCACCGAGGATCCGGCATCTTCCAGTATCTCCTACACAGTTCTGCGACTATACCCAGCATCTCCCAGCGAAGTTACAAATAGGATGGGGACGTCATTCGATTGCATGTCTGGCTCCAGAATTGAAAGTAGAACCTGGTTCACCAAGAAGGAGACGACAACCCACACTGTCCACAGGTACAGTGTTGTCGCACAACTGAGGTTGGTTTCGTGGTGGCCCGTGGTGATGCCCCTGGCGGGAACTTAGACAGAGGATGTCTTCTATTCTGTTACCTTCGTGAGCTCGAGCATGATCTGCGTAACTACCCCGGCCTCACGGGGACGCTGGCCGGGCGACAGCATGTAAGCGTTGAGGACGTGATGATCATGCTATAGCCCCTCGAATGCGTGAGTGAGCGCTAAGTGCGGATAGTGAATCGGTGGTGCTCTAAGATCGTGTGTGCTTTGCACAGTTGTGCGTATGAACGGCGTGGTACCCTTGAGGAAGAGAAGGATCGGACCACCTATTCTTGGCCTATTCAGATATCCCTTCTTATGAGTATCTTGTACTTGTTGGCGAGTTATATTTTGGAGTAGGTCTGAATTATCGGACAACCTTGGCTAGGCCTATGGTGTCTCTCGAATGCGCATGACAGGTGTAGGCTGAGCGCGATATGAGACCTTTTGACCGTAGGCAGTGCTCCTATAGGGGGTGGGTAGCAATCCCACTTAAATCAGAACCAGTTGTCGGGGCGTCTCCGAAAGTTTCTACGCTGGGGAAGCTTCCACACTCAGAGAGATAGAGTTCGCCTTCTCTATCTAGGGAGTATGCGGGAGAGCGGGCCGATGTATTTCGACCTGCTAGCCCTTTGCCTTCGACATTCCAATTCGGACAAGATGAGAGCGAGGTGGTAACAACTCTTAGGGGTGCGAAGCCTCCACATCAACGCTCAGGCAGAGATGAGTCAGCTCTCATTTTGAGAATCGGTCACGTCCGGTAAGAGCTCTATATAGCTTAGGTACAGACGTTAAAGATCCTCTGGTCATCATCTTATGGCCAAGAGTCCGGAACGAAAACAGATACAGGGATATCGTGACAGAGAGGGTTAGCCTGCCTTGAAGACCTCCAGGACGAGCCAGGACAGGCATACTGATGGGATTTGACAGACTTCAAACCAACTTACTATTGTCGAGGTTTCTTTGTTTCCTATGTCCCTGTTTCTATTCTGATTTTATAAGTCCAACTACGAAGTACTAGCGAAAAATGTTTTATATTAGCTACATCCTTACAAACTTGAGGGATATCGTATTCGTATCGGGGTGATATCAGGGATTGACTCATTTACTCACTAATTCCCGACATTCTCCCTTATCACTGACGCCGGCCTTACACAGATTTTTCAAGAGAAAAAAAAAAATAAACAGCAATACAGTAAGCTGGACATCCTTTTAGAAAAGACCATTTATTGATTAAGGTATTTATTGGCTCTCCAGATTTTTTAAGTTGTTCATTATCTTTGCCTTCTTTCAAAGGAATTCATTCATTCAAAAAATATATTCTAAAAATATTAAATGCTATTTAAAGTATTATTTTACCCTGGTGTAAAAGGGACCTTTTGTCACAGCACGTTACACAACAAGGTGTATCACGAGGTATCACCCTAAGTCCCGTACTTTGATAGGTGTACACAAGTAATCAACTATAGATGAAAAACATACACATCGTAACATTGGCGGATGACGGAGTTTTTCTCTGAGTGGGTAAAAGGTTACTTCTAAGAACCGTCTACAAACGACAGTCAACATGACTGCACTGATGGTTTGAAGATCCAAAATAAAAGTCTGGTTAACATTACAAATAGAAAATTAGTAGATAAACCAATAATCTTCGAAGGTTAGGTATAACATTCAAGAGTCACGTAAATAAATACGCAGCAGCGAATCTAGCCGAAAATCGTGGGTTCGAAGCCAGCTCGTGCCATTGACTTTTTATCTCAACTAAAAACCTTAATTAATTGTAATTTATTAATTGGACAAGCGAACCGCGAAATCAGTGAATTGAAGTAAATAAATACATTTTATTTTTCCTTTTTTTAAAGAGATGAGGTCAAATCCTGGGGTTTTTCGTAGGTTTATCATTCATTTTTATTTTCATTATATTTATTGGTCTATTGACCAAATTACTTACTTCAATCAATTAATCTTTACATGTAAGGTTTTGGTCGAAAAAGTCAGTTTCACGGGCGGGATTCGAACCTACGACCTTCGGCTCAATACGCCGCTGCTATAACCACTTGAGCTATCGTGACTTCGACCCACTACAGTGGTTGGGATGGCGAGCTTATGTCCAGTGGATCGACTCACAATATCTCGTTTTTTCGCTCTTCCCACAAAGCCAAATTTGATATTTCCAATCTTTTACGACTTGTTTCATTTATTTGACGGTACAAGGAAATCGTAAAACATTTGTTCCACTACCGTACCAACTTAAAAGATTCAATTAATAAACTAAGGATCTGAAAATTTTCCTATTAGAGATACGGATAGATAGAGTTTTAATGGGCTTATAAATTTCAATTGAGAAATTAATTCAAGGTTGATATAACCTACCAGATGGCGTTACCCCTATTTTAAAAGACGTCAGGTCAAATTGAGGTTATCTCCAGTCGGATGGGAAAAACTTATTTTCTCCCCTTTTAACTTTCTTTCAGGGGTCAGAACCTGAAATCCTTGATTTTAGCAAACCTAATATCTTTAAAAATATTTACGTGATCTGTTCGTATAAATGTGTAATTGACGGCCTCAATCCCGTTCCACACTTTCTTCACGGAAAGCTCTGACTTTTTTTCTCCGTCTTCGTTCCCGCTTATAGAAGTATTGACGTCCGATCAGTTAACGAAATCAATAAATTCTACTATTCCTGACCTTTATTCGGTAAATGTACGGCCCGCTTGTTTCCTTTCACTCTTGAAATTAAAATTGTCTTGCGCTTCTGTACGTATTTTCCGTCTTGCTCTGTTTCATACTGACAACTAATTGGGGATTCTGCCCAAAAAATAATTAAAATTCAGTCGGTCTCACTTTCCCCTTAGAATTTTAAATCTCGATTTCATCGGGAAATGGCTACAGACAAGAAAACCATCGTTTCACATCAGAATCGTGGAAAAATACAGTTGGAAAAATGTATATTTGAAAATTTAATACAATATTAGAACATTTAATTAATCTAAAAAAATAGAAAATCGTCATCTATTTTTAAAAACTATTTTATTCAATTTATTTATATACACCTGAGCCAATTGTGCGCTTAAGTAAATTGGTTATGTTGTGTCAAGTGCAATGAGGTGAGTCCAAACTGATCGTTTTGCTAGCCTCCCCTCTTCCCTTGAACAAAAACAATAAGGCTTGGGTGTTTTTCTTGATCTAGGACAGAACTTCGATATAGTCTGGCACTCAGGCTTTGTTTGAAACTGAAGAATGACCTCCCTCGTGTGTAGCTCTTGGTTGTGTACGCATTAGGGCAGGTGTTTCTCAGGGAAGCATATTTGGTCTATTTCTATTTTCAATATACACCGCAGATATTCAAGTGCAGATTTCTACACGTACAGTACAGCGATTCTTACTCGTAATTCGGACCAAAATATCTCTCTCCCAGTCGTTTGCAAAAAGACACATACATTAGATGGAGGGTATTGGCTTCTTGGAGCCATATATACAGTGCATTTCCCCGTCGATGAAAGGCACGGCTCAAAGGCTGTGCCAGAAACCACAAAACTGCCTTTTCCAAGGCACATGTATGGATGAACCCTTTTAGAGCACTTCTGAACTTCTGAACTACATTGCACTATCTCGCTAGCCAAAGAATGTACAGGTAAAATCTTCCGGCTGTGATTATCCCTTTGTCATTTCCTTTCCTTTCCCCCTCTGCTTTGGCAAAGTCTTCCTAGGTTACGAAACCTGCACTCCTCGATACGGTAGCACGAGAAGAGGTGATTCCAAGTAGCCACCATTGCGGCTGGACTCGTGGTGGTCGTGGTTTGCAAAAACCATGTATCTTAGATGGAGGGTTCTGGCTTACCCGAGCCTGATATAGCACTCGCCTTCTCTATCTCTCAGGGGGTGGTGAAAGGCGCGGCTGAAGAGCCGGCATATGTATGGATGTCCCCCTTTTAGGGCGCTTCTTAACTTGGCTAGTATTGCACTACCTCGCTAGCCAAGGAATGTGACAAGTCCACGCATTTAAAATCTTCCTGGTGTTCTCCTTGAGAACACTGGGGGTCTTGAGAAATCCCTTCAGAGCAAAGTCTGGGCATTAAAAATCTTCATGGGTCTCAACATCCATGAGTAAAGATGGGGGTCCCTTCAGGAGTCCAACCAGAGTCCTGGTTCGGTCGTGGTTGCCATTGTAAGTTTTGCGGATGGCCCTGTGGTATTGTTCCACCAGGTTTTGGACTCATTAAGGATCCCCTTTTTTGGCAGGATGCTAAGACACGGTAAGGTTCAGAACCTAGAGAGTCCATATTGTCCAACATATCAACCTTTTCTTTGATTTTATGCCCGGGTGTCCCACGCCAGGGTCAGGTGCTGAAGTCTTAATCAATTTTTATTTTGTTCATCAATGTAAATTAATTTAGTTACAATTTCTTAGTATTCAGTTATATTCCTTCTTAATCAATATTCTTCAGGAATCTCCTGATGATGGTTTTGTGAAGGGAAGGACTTAGGTAAGCAGACTACTTGATGAATTATTTAGAAATCTTTTTGAAAACTCACCGCTTTCGGTAAATACGTGATCGACGAGTTTAATTGAGGCATCAGGCTCGTTTCGGATTTAATCAGATATGTAAATGCGTTTCCAGCTGGAGACAGATTGGACCGTGAAAACCTGGCAAAATAAACTGTTACGGGCCCCGCGAAAGGGGTTCAAAGGTTATTTGCAAACAGATAAAAAAAAAGAAGTCTCGCGCCGTTAACTTTCTAATCGAGTACGTCAGGGATCCAACAATGAACACGAAATTTATTTTAAACAGTATGAATTTTTTTTTTAGAGATGATACTTCGGTCAATTTGAACAATCTCAGAGAGTATGTCAAATTAAACTTCATCCGCAAAAAGAGATATCCCAGTAATAAATCTCTCTGTAAGTACTTTCAAGCATTATAATGTTGTCAAACATGCATCCTCCATGACAAATTTGAGAAATCATGTAATATATTTAACGAACATTTTCCCCTCCGTTCAACATATCTGTCGAGTTTTTATATATTCCAATATTTATGCAAATAATGCAGTTTTTATTTTCTCCGTCCGTATTCAGAAGCATTGCTGGCGTAGATTATCACGATCAAAGAGCACCGACAAAATCTCAAAGGAGCATGACATTTATGCTAAACACGAATTCTGATTACTGATTACTGATTTATTTAAGCTCAAATCATCACACACACGCGTTTAGTTGAGCCTATCACTTCTCTCAGACCACTGGAAATTCCAGTTTTTTTTTTACTTTACAATGAATTACCGACAGGCCTCGAGATTCACCCACCCAGGGTGTTGACAACTCGGGGTCAAAGCTCGGCCTTGGGGTACTATCAACAGCTAGGTCATTTCAGCCTCCGCAATCGGTTGCTAAATCCGTTCTAGAAGACATTCGTCAATGAAGCATCGGGCAACGTTTGTCTATTATAGCGAAATATCTCTATGATCGTACAGCATTGAGTCTTTCACAATAGACTTTCACGCTTATAAATTTATTCACTTTCAACACAAGGGAGCCAAAACTATCATTACTATATAGAGCCAAGGAATTGCACTCTTCAATTAATAGGGACAAAACGCGGGCTTTCCTTAAAAAGTGTTCGTGTGTTAGTCTTGTATGGCCTAAACTTGATCGGGTGAGGATGGCCCTTCTTGACTGCCTCTCCTTGATATGCCAGATGCCTATCAAATTCACTTTCTTTTATTTGTGTGTTTTATTGAATTTTATCGTCAGAAGGCAGAATTCAAATAATTAAGACAGGAGTTTGGGACGTTCCTTACTATATACTTATTTTGTATTTTTGAACAATCGACGTTGTGTTATTGTGTTTAGTGTCCGTTTCTTGATTATTTGGAGATCGTGAGATGTGGTCTGGAGCGGTGTACGTTTCAGAAAAACATTTTCTTTATCGTGCCAACGTTTCGGTCTTTATTGAGATCATCTTCAGATCATGGGATTTATAAACATCGTTTACATTTTGCAATCCTGATTTTAGACAAAAAAATGAATTTATACAATGGTAGAACATTTTTTAGATTAAAAAAATGAATTTATACAATGCTAGAATTTTTTAAAATTTCAAGCATTGTATAGATTCCTTTGTTAATCTAACATTTTCTAGCATTGTACAGATTCTTTTTTTAATCTAAAAAATTGTCTAGCATTGTATAAATTCATTTTTTTAATCTCAAATTTTCTACCATTGTATAAATTCATTTTTTATCTCAATTTTTT